>JAJMIA010000017.1:256417-276144 GCA_030583345.1 Schwanniomyces pseudopolymorphus | reverse complement strand
AGCGTTGATTACCTGCCTGCGTAGCGTAATGGTTAACGCGTTTGACTTCTAATCAAAAGATTGCGGGTTCGACTCCCGCCGTGGGTTTGTTTTTCCTACAAAATTTTTTATAATATCTAATGTAATTTTTTTTAAAGGAAACTAGAATTTTTATACGAACAATGAAATTTTTAAATATAGTATCTCTAATCTATTCTCATGAATAATTTATCGCCAATCTCTCATGCTATTATTCACCCAGTCCAACTCAAATTCAGAAGAATTGCTACCAAACTTTCTTAACATTGGTAATAGCTTTACGTCATTAGAGGCAAGGTATTTAACTTTTTCTTCCTTCGATGCATTTTCGTCATCAGGCGAATAAATATTTTCAAATTTTTTGGGTAAGTAATTTAAGAAATAATCAAAAAGTACAGAGGAAGGTATAGTGCTAGGAAGATCATTAGAAGAAAAGTATACTGACTTCAGATCCTTGATTTCCCTGTTTTTTGCAACCCAACAAGCAATATTGATTAACATATCAAGGTCTTGGAAGTTATGTCCACCTAAGTCATTTATCCCGGTAAAGGAAGAGCCTCTGCGACGAGGTGGAGGCAGGTGATTTGATTGATTTGATTCATTCGGAATTACAAAATTTAATTCTCCCATTCCTAGTATAAATAAGTTCGTTTGCATTAACGTGGACCAGAGAATATAATAGGATTTTTGTTGTAATTCGTTGGTAAAGATTGCACCCTTTATATCATTGAACTTGATAAGCTTCTCTCTATTGATAGAGCTATTCTTTGCACAGTAGTCTTCGAAGCTAAAGTTTAAACGTAAATTACCAATGTCAGGCTTTAACGACAACTTTGGCACAGCCACTGAAACCATAGATGACTTTCGTCTAGGTTGTTGTTTCTCATATTTCTTTGCCGTTTCAGAAATAGAACCAAGGTCATTAAATGAACCTAGCTTGGACATTGCAAGAACATCTGATAAATGTGTTAAAGATGATGACGATCTGCGACCACCAGATAAATCCAGGTGAAATATGTTTTGGTTCAACTCTGTCATTGTATCTAATTCAATACCCTGGAGGATTAACGATATCAACTCTATGTCCTTCTCATTTGAGCCATGTAGCAACTTCAATTTCTTTCCGATATTAGATTCATCATATCCATCGCCCAAAAGATTTTGTACAACTTTTTCTTCTTTTGATGATAAAAGCGATAAAGGGATACTATAAAAATTTAAAGGATATCCTTTAAAACCAAATTTTTCATAAAAGTTTCCTGCTGCTGAATATAAATACCAAAAGTATTTTTTACTTAAGTAATAATTAGCCAATTTCCTATCAAACTGTCCATTATTAGTAACCATATTTTTAAAACTGTCAGGTTTGCTTGGATCACTTTTTTCCAAATGTTGATTAATTATCAGATTTTCAACCAGCTCAATTACGTTATTTATTAAAATCTGAGCTAATCCTCTATTTCGATAATCTTTATGAGTGAAAACAAATCCAATTAAGAGGAATGTTACGTTTCTAACCCCAATTGCACCAGGATCTGGGATGGAAGAGATACCTCCGGTTCTTTCAATGTCCTTGAAGAATCCCTTCATTCTTCTAACAGTGGTAGTAGCAACAATCTTGTCTGTCTTTTTTTCAGAAATATAAAATGCTTCTGGTTTCATGTCATATTCGCTTGACTTCGTAAAAATATCTGATTCTATTTCTGAGAACTGTTCCTTAGTAATATTCTTACCCCATTCTGTCCCTGGAACATTATAAAGTTCTCTTAACACTTTTGGATCATTAGTTGAGTATATTTTGAATTCACTAGTCATGTTAGAATTACAATTAATATCAATAAAATGATTAAATTTTACTATCCCTTATTGAAATGTGTTGCTATTAACCCCATCTTTCTAAATGACTGTCACGTGCATGATGTCATACTAATTTTTATTGATTAGGTCAAGTATACCGATCGATTACTAATAATATATATAATTTATATACTTCAAACAATCCTGTAAGCTTATATTATATTTAGACTTACCTAGAATCTTATCAAAAAAAAAAAATTAACATGAATTTTGCCTTTGTGAATATACGTTTGTCATATTTTGAGGATTAGGATGTGTTTTGACGATTAAATAACTGTTAAAACATATTAATTTAAAAATCCCTTCATTATATTATATAATTGTACGATTTCTTATAATAGTTAAATACTTTATCACTAATTTTCTGTATCATGCAATATTCGTACCACAAATACGCCTTTGGATGCAAAATTATTTAGAGACACAAATGTATATCATTAATTTAAACGCAATCCCCAGTTTAACAGCCAAACAACCGAATTATTATATTATATTTAGTATGATTCCTATAAACAAAAAGTCAGCAGCTAGTAGATTTGATTTAATAATATATTATATTAACAATTTCTCAAAGTTTTATATAAAATCATATAATTTTGGAAAAGTACGAGAAATTATATAATCATTAAATCTTAAACATTAATTAATATTTTTAAAACTGAATAATTCTTCCTTTTTATATATAAAATTGCCATAATTATTAGTAACATGAATACCTTTTCTTTCTTTCATAGACAACCCCACCTCTCAATATAATATATGTAGGCCGATTTGTAAAATATTTTCAAATGAAGTATAATCGAATGAATGGGTTAGAATCTCCTTTTTTAGTTGAAATTTTAACTCGCCTTTAGGATGCCATACAACAATATCAGCATGACCTACTAGTATACTTCCCTTTATTTATCCTAAACCATAAAATTTAGCTGGATTGTGGGTGTTAATTCAGAAAGATTTTTCAACACCATGACAATATAGTAACAGCATTCTTGTTTCCACTCCCAGTAAACTATTCGTGATTTTTTCAGGATGACCATTTTCTAAAACATATTTTTTTATCTTTGGGATTGTGACAAATGGGTGGAGCATAATCACTGGACGATAATAACAATATCATCATGATCCTTTCTAAATCACTTTAAACATCTCTCAAAGTGGCCATAATTAGGACCTTCAAATGAGTCCATATGATGTTCATCGTTATAATAACTTCTCACCAATTCTTTAGTTAAGAAAAAATATCGAGGACAAGCTTCGGCCATGTTAGAATAAGTTTACTACTTACTATTCACATGCTTCAAAGCTTCTTTGGCTGACAGTAAACTATTAATATATGTGTTTTTCATATCCTCCATTGCCGGAGTAGCCAGTGATGAGTATGGTTGGGTGAGAGGGGGATATTTCATTCAACAGTTATCTAGCGATATAATGCACAATATATGTGAACAGGAGAGCTTACACTGCATATATTTGCAGCATATTACCGAATATTGTTGAATTTACTGGTGCTTATGGTAGAACTTTCCCTCAAGGTGCAATATAATTTCATTTCGCAATTATATTATATTTTGCAGCCTTTTTCCGGTTGAAGTTTCCCAAAGAAGTCTAAGATAAGATTGGTGGTTTACTAGAGATGAATAAGTAAATAAATAAATAGAAGGTTCAGATAAATACGAACTCGAGGAATATTATGGGAGAGAATTTATTAAATCCAACAACTGTTGATTGTACTATATTTTCCTTTGATTGTCCATTCAATTGCTAATATGTCTCCTCATATTCACAAGTTTCCCCTTTGGTAAATAACATGCAGTACCTCACTTAGCTTCCTCACGACCTGATTGAGAGCTGCAAGCCCTTACGGCGATTGAAAATGTCCGGCGGCCGGTCTCAAAAAGCTCAGCCAGAATGATAAGCATCGGGCCTCTGACTCTCGCTACGCATTACCGGAATGAATACTTAGGGTTATGTTATTCTAGTGCTGCTGCGCTGGAAAAATAACAGTTCTGTCTAACAATATGTTTAGAAACAACAATATTTGTATATATTTTGATTCATCAATGTTTAATCTGACCAATTGCATTTATACCTAACAACATGATGCTAAAATAACTATAAAATATTTAGTATATTAATGTGTCAATTTTCAGGCTTCTCAAATTTCGCAACAAAATATTAGTTCATTTTTCAGCTTTTCCTGTTTCCAGTTTATCAAAACCGTTTCCGTAGGTCCATGAAAATCATAAGCGTAGGTCCATGAAAATCATTAGTCATCTTATATGTCACTACTGCGTTATCGTTTGTGTCACATCTTCTATACGCTTCGTCATATCTTTTTGGTGTTGAACGTCAGCGTTCATATGCTTACTCAGCAATAGGTCATCTCAAGCCCCCTTCGAAATAGGTTTTGTGTAATATAGCCGTTAAAATTTCTTTTCTTACTACTATGGGAACAATAACACAAACTGTCAAACTCCCAATTACTCCTCAAAATCAGCATATCCATCCAGTGAGCAAACGCATCTACCGTCAACGCTGAACCAAATTTCTGATAACTTCATCATCTCGTACATTCTTGCATATTGTCTTAAAATCTCTCCGTAAAATTTCTTATATCGTCTTTTGTCCGCTCATATTAGCAAAAAGTGCCCTACGGGTTTATTGCACAAAGTCAGATTGCCGCAAATTTCTTTTCACAAGCTGGCCTGTATCGGGCATAACTAAAAAAAAAAGCTTGTCTAGTATATATTGAATGGGATCTGCTACATTGGCATTGTGAATACAAGGTAATTCGTTTCCGTAATAAAATATGCTGGGAAGTATAGATACAACGTTCAATTCAAAGGAATCGTCGCCTGATCTTCACACCAAGGAGATATATAGCGAGAAAACAGGCAAATGGAACAATTTTGTCGACTCATTCAAGAGACAAAGACCAGAAGATGTTGAAAATACTTCCAACAGCGACTTGGAAGACCAAGAAGGAGGTACTCAACTTAAAAAGGGATTAAAACAAAGACAATTACAAATGATTGCTTTAGGTGGTTGTGTTGGTTCTGGTTTATTAATTGCATCTGGTCAATCTTTGACCAATGGTCCTGCCAGTTTATTAATTGCCTGGGGGATCGTTTCTTCATTTTTATACTGTGTTATGCAATCATTGGCTGAGCTTGCTGCTCTTTTCCCAGTTTCTGGTTCGTTTTCAACATTTGCTACTAGATTTGTCGATGACTCGTGGGGTTTCGCCGTTGGTTGGAATTATGCATTATTCTGGGTCGTTGTTTTACCATTAGAATTGGTCGCATGTTCCATGACCATTAATTTCTGGCAATCAAGCATTAATTCAGTTGTATGGGTTGCAGTATTCTACGTCTTAATCATTGCCCTTAACTTATTTGACAACAGAGGATTCGGTGAATTTGAGTTTATTGCCTCTGTCATCAAGCTTATTGGTATTGTGGGGTTCAATATATTGGCTATCGTTTTAATTTGTGGTGGTGGTGAACAAGGTTACATTGGTGGAAAATATTGGCATGATCCTGGTGCTTTCACCACTGGTGCAAAAGGTGTCATTTCTGTCTTAATCACAGCCACATACTCTTTAGCTGGTACTGAATTAGTGGGTTTGACTGCTGCTGAAGCTGATGGTAATCCAAGAATTGTTTTACCTAAGGCTATAAAGCAAGTTTTCTGGAGAATCATTATTTTCTTTATGCTCACCTTGACCTTAGTCGGATTCTTAGTTCCAGCCAATGATTCAGAATTAGCTGGCTCTTCAAGTGATGCCTCTGCGTCACCTTTCGTTATTGCCATTAGAGCTGGTGGAATTAAGGTATTACCATCAATTTTCAATGTTATTGTATTAATTGCCTTATTATCTATTGGTAACTCTTCTGTTTATGGTTTCACTAGAACTATTGTGGGTTTATCTGAACAAGGTTTAGCCCCACCGATTTTTGGTTATGTTGACAGAAAGGGTAGACCATTGGTTGCTTTATTAATTTCTGCTACAATTGGTTTACTAGCATTCGTTTCTGCATCCCCAAATGAAGCTGAAGTTTTCAACTGGTTAGTTGCATTATCTGGTTTGTCTACTCTCTTTACTTGGTTCTCTATTGTATTAAGTCACTACCGTGTTAGACAAGCTATGAAAGTTCAAAATAGAGATCTTTCTGAAATCCCTTATATTGCTGCAACTGGTGTCTGGGGATCTGTTTATGCCATGGTTTTATTAGTGACGGTGTTATGCTTACAATTTTGGATTTCTTTATTTCCCGTTGGAAAGTCTCCTGATGCTGCTACATTCTTCGAGAATTATCTCGGTGCAGTTGTTGTTCTTGTTTTCTTCGTTGGACATAAAGCATACACCAGAAAGTTCCACTTAGTTCGTTTAGAAGACATAGACTTGGATTCCGGTCGTAGTGGTGCAGATATAGAGCAAATGAAGCAAGAGGTTGCTGAAGAACGGGAAAAATTAATGATGCTGCCATGGTACAAGAAGGTTTACAACTTCTTATTCTAAACAAATAATGATTTAAATGATTATAACTTACGATATTGAATAGATTTAATGTATATTAGCATAATAAAAAATATTTATAGAAATTTGTATCGCAAATCTAATTGTATTAAGATATATCTTGTTCATTTCTGGCTTGTTGTAATAAAATAGAATCTAGATGTAAAAATGAACATGCTAAAATAAGATCAGCTAAAAGAACACACGATCCATTTAAAACAAAACCATAACGTAAATGACCGTGTTCTTGTAATTTCCCTGTTATAATTGGACCAAAGCATCTGGCAAAAGTCTTACCAATATTCACAATACTCATGACCTTAGTTAGCTCAAATGGTGGAACTAGCGAGGTCAACAAAATTTGTCTAGGAACAACATCCATAGAACTTGTAGTATAATATAATACTAGGAAACCAGATGCTACATATAAATTATTTGTTGCAGCAATAAGCATGATGAATATTGCCGATGGGGCCTGCGTTACTAAAATAGCCCTGACTGAACCAAAGACTTTTGCAAGGTATGCAGAAGGAATGGAGGATGTAGCATTAACGAAATTAAGTACAAAGAACAAAGCACCAATTCCAGTGGCACTCATAATAAATGATTTCTTGAAATAAAACACAATCCATGCAGCTGGCATAAATCCGTATCCTAAGGAATCCAACATGAATATAACTAGGAGACGAGGTAAGTAAAATGATGTGTTCGGAGTAAGACCCAAGAAACTTAATTTTGAAGATGGTATCTCTTCAAGTTCCAGATTAAGCTCAGATGAGCCCAACAAAGATGTTTCCTCTGTTATGTCAGAATCCGATACTTGAGGAAGTTCCACCTCACACTTTTCGGATAAAAATAGCATCAAAACGATCTTGATAACGGCAACAAAAGCGTAAATCAAGAACACAACCCTATAGCATAATATTAGCTCGAAATCCTTTTGAATGTGTAAGTGATCTACAATAAAACCACATATAAGTGACCCAAAAGCTGCACCAGCCGCAGAAATTAAACTGTAGAATGCAAACACCTCAGGACGATGACTGTGAGGTGTTATATGTGCAATTGCTGCTTCTTCTATCGACTTAAACGGCCCATTTTCTTCTCCAGACGGAGAAATGACACCAACAACTGCTGCAAGAAGCAATATGTTGAAATCTGAATAATAGGAAAATGCCAATCCTGAAGCCATCATCATAAGGGAGCCTACCACAAGCACAACACGTCTTCCAATGACGTCTGCATACCATGTCAAAAAGTAAGTAATTATGATATCTCCTCCCATTGTTAATGTCATAAACAAACCTATTAAGCTTCCAGAAATGCCTAAAGATTCTAAGAAGAGTGTAAGAACCTGGTTACAAAGTCCATAACTACTCATCCGCAAAAACGCCAAACACCACAAGATCCTTATGTCAGAGCTAGACTGCTGCAATGACTTCACCAAATGCATTTCTACTCGATATTTACTACTTTAATCCAATCTTCTTATCATATACACTTCAAAATTTCACATTATCACAAAAGAGGAATGCATATAAATAATTTATTTTAGACACAAAAAAAATAGTTTTGATATGAGATACATCACCATTGTATGCAAGTAGAAAAGTATCTACAACAACAAGATAGCCTAAGCGAGAGGTCAAAATGAGTAATGGCGGTCGCAATAGCTCGTTGGATAATTTAGTGCATATAGCAAATATGTCCCATGAGCTACAAGTCCTAAACAAATCGTTGAAACAGGAGGAAGAGAACAGAGATAAAAATTTAAGAACAGACGAAATTTCGGCCCAGAATAAATCAGGGAAAGTCAAGCGTATGGCATGTGTGGAATGTAGACAACAGAAGTCCAGGTGTGATGCTCATGAGAAGCATCCAGAGCCTTGTTCTCGATGTTCAAAGAAGGGCCTCAAGTGCGATTTGAAATCAGATTATAAAAGAACATACAAACGGGCTAGAATAGCACAAATAGAGAAGGAATTCACAGAGCTTAAGAAAACATTAACCACAGCACAAGCAGCAGAACTTTTAAATAGGGCTCCAACTCTTATTAACAACGAAGTTGGTGTGACCTTACCAAATTCTGTAGTGGAAACATCTGGGCAATTAAAATCGTATGGCTACTACGAGAACAGCCCAATGTCTGGTAATAGAAGTAGCAACTCCCAGACTCCAGTGCAATATGGCCCTAATATCGCTGCTCCTTCATATGGTATGAACTCATGGAATACTACATTTTCTGATTTTCAGCATCCATCGCCAGATTCAAATATGATTTCTAACACCCCATCAATATTTAAGCCTTCAACTCAAACTAATAATCCAACTTTAGTTTCAGAACCATTTTCTAAGACATATTTACCAGATTATGTTTTGGAATGCTCCGAAAAATCTTTAGAAAACATAGTTCTATCTGGTAATACGATCCAAACCTTATACTTAGAGTTTGTTGATTGTTACCACCCAATATTGCCTGTGGTGGATGTTCAAAAGGGTCCTGAGAGGCTATACAAGCTCTGTCCTGCATTATTTTGGGTAATAATATTTATTTCATTAAGAAGATACAAAGATGAATTTCAAAAATCATTACTATTACAATTATCTCCCCTCATTAAAGACATCCTAGCCGAAATAACGATCTCACCGATCACCAGATACAATCCAACCGAAGAAGATGAACCAATCTTAAATGCTTGTTCGGTATATTCTGTTCAAGCATTTTTATTGTATTCTTTCTGGCCACCAATAACGTCATCATTAAGTGCTGATTCTTCATGGAATACGATTGGTGTAGCCCTTTTCCAAGCCATAAGAATAGGCCTCCATAGTCCAAATATTCATAATTCTGATGCTACGAAAACCCCACAACAAATGGATATGATACAAGAACAAGCCAAGACGTGGTTTGTATGTAACATAGCCTCCCAGACTATTGCATCTTCACTTGGATTTCCTGCATTTGTTCAGTTTGATTCATCTATTTGGAGAGCACTCCATCCTGGAAGCTCAATAACGATTCCACCATCTATTCAATTTATGATGGAAATTTCACACTTCGAGGATCAAATTTCAAAAACATTAACATCAAACCCTATGGACCCTAACGGATTAATAGATGCAACAGAGAGATTACCATTGTTAAAAGTTTTATTAAAACAATTAAATGGGCTAGAGATGAAATTAGTTCACGAAGCTCCAGTAGATGATGGCTTCAGAAAGTTTCAATTATTAATTGCTAGAGTTCGTTTACTAACATATTTTTTTATGGATACAGCTAGAATTGCACCATTTGAATTGCAAAAGGGATTGGTAAAACTTTACAACGCTGCCGTAGCTATGATTAACCATGCACAATTATGCCAAGCAAAAGATAGAAGGTTTATCAAATATTTGCCCGGAGTAGATATCTTAAATATCTGGCAGGCTTCTTGTATAATAGTTAAAATTGTGCATTCACCATTAAAAAGTGTAATTGATACAGGGTCAGGAAGACAAAGTTACATGGCTGCTATTTCTTTAGCTGCTAAAGCATCAATATTAAAACACGATTTAGCATATAGAGCGAGTGGTATAATGAAAAATATGTGGCAATTATTCAGAACTTTAGATGAAAAAAATTTAGCAACGTTAAGTATTAATGTGAAAACTAGAATGTCTGCTTCAGTATTTTTTGATTGTTTGAATTTATTACGAGAACAAGTTGGAATGATAAAATTAAATAGTAAAACGGACCAAAATTCGGATAACATAGAGGGTGAAGATAATGAAATTGGCTCATACGAAGATGATGAAGAAATTTATGATGATAATGAAGAAGCTATTGAGGAAATCGAGGAAAATTCCGAAGAAATAAGTAGGAAGAGCTCTGTCAGTCAGAAATCAACACCTGGTAGTAACAATTCTAGTAGAACAAGAAAAAAGCGGTCATTGTCAAATACCGTGGATGCAGAGTCCAAGGCAAGAAAAATTATTAGAACTATTCCCTTGGACCCTCGTCCAATATCTGCTGGCAGTAAGAGGAGTAGCATATTCAAAGTAGTAAATAATTCCTCTGATAGCTCACCTCAAATTAGGTCAGACAAGGGCACTCCTGATAGCCAACAAAGAAATACTCCTGATCAAAATTTAAATGTGTTAAATACAACTTTCAGTCTGACCAGAAATACACCAACAAATCCTACTCAAATGGCTCCTTCTCCGAGACAGCATGTTCAATTCCAACAAACCTATGAATATAATGCAAAGATACCCCCAAATCAAGCAGCTCACGAACCGCATCCAGCGCATAATCCGACCACTGCTAGAAATTTAAAGTCTAGAAATCGTTTTGACAATAGTCGGGTTGCTAATAATAATGCATCCAAGACAGACAATATGGAGTTTTCGGAGATGACATTTAATGAATCGCCTGTTCAAAGGGGCCTAGAGAACATGGACGGCCTTGATATTGACAACTTTGATGTAAATAGTGACCTATTGTGGAAAGATGTAGATAGTGTCATGAATGACTTTGGTTTTCACGCATGATAAATGGTGTTATAACTGTCATTTATATAGGATGTATTAAATATATATATTATTAGCTAGTTGCAAAATATTGCAAGTACACGACCAATAGTCGTGCACGAGACGATCCTTTTTGAAAATGAAAAATTTCTGACACAGGAAGACCGTTCGAGATAATTACTAACGTTAAGTGCCGTTTAATATACCTATATATTGTTATAAGATAAGATGTCATACGACGATATTGAAAACGCTACCCCCGATATTGTTATCGGAAGCACTATTGAGGACACAGAAGACTTCCAAGAAGAATACGAAAGTGATAATGAACAAGTAGAAGAACCATCTACAGAAATCAAAAAAGAAAAGAAAAGTGTCGCCTTCGCTGGATTAGACGAAGAATTTGATGAAGAAGCTGCCAAGAGAGAATTTGAAGAAGGTGGTGGTTTACCAGAACAACCAGAAAACCCTGATTTCACTAAATTAACCCCATTGTCAGCTGAAATTATTAACAGACAAGCCACCGTCAATATTGGTACTATTGGTCATGTTGCCCATGGTAAATCTACTGTAGTTAGGGCCATTTCGGGTGTCCAAACTGTTCGTTTCAAGGATGAATTAGAAAGAAATATTACTATTAAGTTGGGTTATGCCAACGCTAAGATTTACAAGTGTGATGATCCAACTTGTCCAGAACCAGATTGTTACAGATCTTTCAAGTCTGATAAAGAAATCAAGCCAAGATGTCAAAGGGAAGGCTGTAATGGACGTTACTCCTTAGTTAGACATGTGTCGTTCGTTGATTGTCCAGGTCACGATATTTTAATGAGTACTATGTTGTCTGGTGCCGCTGTTATGGATGCCGCATTATTATTAATTGCTGGTAATGAAAGTTGTCCACAACCTCAAACTTCTGAACATTTAGCTGCTATTGAAATCATGAAGTTAAATCACGTTATTATCTTACAAAATAAGGTTGATTTAATGAGGGAAGAATCTGCTTTAGAACATCAAAAATCTATCTTGCAATTTATTAAAGGTACTATTGCTGATGGTGCTCCAATTGTTCCAATTTCTGCCCAATTGAAATACAACTTTGACGCCGTCAACCAATTTATTGTCAACTCTATCCCAGTCCCTCCAAGAGATTTTACTGCATCACCAAGATTAATTGTTATTAGATCTTTCGATGTTAACAAACCAGGTGCTGAAATCGATGACTTGAAGGGTGGTGTTGCCGGTGGTTCTATTTTGAATGGTGTTTTTAAGATAGGTGATGAAATTGAAATTAGACCAGGTATTGTTACTAAAGATGATAACGGTAAGATACAATGTAAGCCTATCTTCTCTAATATTGTTTCCTTGTTTGCTGAACAAAATGATTTAAAGTTTGCTGTTCCTGGTGGTTTGATTGGTGTCGGTACTAAGGTAGATCCTACTTTATGTAGAGCTGATAGATTAGTTGGTCAAGTCGTTGGTGCTAAGGGTCATTTACCATCTATTTACACTGACATCGAAATCAATTATTTCTTATTGAGAAGATTATTAGGAGTTAAGACTGATGGCCAAAAGCAAGGTGCCAAGGTTCGTAAGTTAGAAGTAGGTGAAGTCTTAATGGTTAACATTGGGTCTACTGCAACTGGTGCCAGAGTAGTTGCTGTTAAGGCAGATATGGCCCGTTTACAATTAACTTCTCCAGCATGTACTGAAGTCAATGAAAAGATTGCCTTATCTAGACGTATTGAAAAGCATTGGCGTTTAATTGGTTGGGCCACCATCAAGAAGGGTACCACCTTAGATCCTATTGCATAGATCATTTAATATTTTATTCCTCGATCTTTAACTATTATATTGTATTTATAGCCATATATAACTTTTTACGTTCCCTTTCTTGAAATTCACATACATTTCATATTATAAATATTATAAATTTGACAAACAGTTAACATTTAATAAGAAAGATTTCTTGTATATGTCACTGCTTAAAAATTTCGGAAAAGAATCAATTTCCATCAATCTATACGTATGATTAATAACTTCCTGGAAGATGTTTGAAAGTTGAGCTAAAGTGTTTAAGTTTTTTACAAGATCACTTTGCGATGGAGTTGATGATATTTTATCATCTTCCTGACACATAAAAGTATGATCTTGTTCGTGAAAATCGCTCGAAATAATATTCTCAGAAGAGAGCATTTGGGGTATATTAATCAATGTACTCAGACATGAAGAATTTGAAACCAGTGATGCTTCACTTTGATCATAAGCATTCGAGGTTTCCTCAATAGGAGTTAATATGTAATTAGATTGCATATCAGAAGTTGAAGTTTGATGCAAAAGAATAGAATTTACCTTTTCTCTCAATCTATACTCAATGTTAAGGACACAAGGGGAATCCGAACTTAGATAGGTAAAATAAATATGATATGCTAGGGAGATACAAGCATCAGACAATTTGGTTACTTGATAGTGAATGTCATTGTCATTTCGAAACAAATGATGATCTTTATTTGATTGTAATAGCTTTCCAAGTAAATTAATTTTCTTACTATATTGGGTCAATAGGATGTATGCATCTAAATTCTCTCTGCAAAACTCATTTTCTAAATGTTTTCTAAATATATGTCTCATTCCAGGATCTCTCAATACGGACTTCAAACTTATATTCTGTACACCTTTTTTATTACTTACTTTGGCAGATGACATAATAGAATCATTTAAATAATCACTTGTACAAGAAGATAATTTAGGTAAAACGCTGTCATATGTAGTGTTCAAATAATTGATGGAATGAATCCTTTTATTATTCCAGACACAAATTCTTTTACCTACTGGGCCGATTATGAAGTAAGTTTTTCTATCTTTGAGCAGCATCTTTCCCTTAGAATTCAAAGCTGTTAACATGTTTTCTTGTATTAATAAACCTATTATTTCAATTGCATGCCCAATGCTAATAACATCAGTACAATCAAGTAACCACTGACATAACGCCTTTCCTGAAAAACAATAATCGACAACTAAAGTATCTCCGTTTTTAGTGAACTTTTTATCTTTAAAAGTTCTAACACCAGAAGAAACATAATATTGGGTATGAGAATCTGATTCCGGATTGCTAAAATATCGATGATAAAACGGACTAATAGGATCATTCCTCAATACTTTTATGTTTTTTATATCCAGAGTAGAATGATTCTTTTTCAAAATTTCAAACCCGTTATTCATTGATACTGTAGAATAATTTGGTAAATATCCGAATGATGAGAAATCTGTCCACTCTTCCATATCAAGTGTTTTATCCAAAGAAGGAATAGTATCTGGCACATTGGACTCATTCCACACATTTGGGTTTGATCCCAAAATTCTGGTGAAAAGTAATTGAAGAAAATAGGTGGAATACAATATCTTATCAGATATTAGATCTCTTTCGAAATTAAATAACTCCATGGAATTAAAATTTGATTGCAAAATTTCGGGACAAGATTCTTTTCTCATGCCATATTTTTTACAAAAATCTTGTAAAATGGAAACACCCTTAGGGGTTGGTTGCAAAGCGACACCTTTTTTTGGTTTATTCCTAGTTCTGTCAGAAGGAGAATGAATAAATCTAGCTTCGTAAAATCTATTGATTAGAGCCAAACCGAGATCTGGACCAATGCTGTACGAAATTACAGAACTTGTCATTGAATGTTCGATGGTAATACTCATAGATTTCATCGTTTCAAGAGCTTCATCAATACTGAAGGAATATGAAAATTGTTGCCCAAATATCCTATTCATAATCGTCTTCTTCAATTTCAGCTCTTTCAAGTCTAAACAAATAAGTAACAGAGAAAACATATCTTTTATATCAGCTTCAAATACTTTCCCTGAAGATGTTTTATTCAAGCTACTTGATCTAGTTTCGTGTAACATGTTTGATCCATTGATTTGAACTGCATTATAACTAAAACTCGATTCATTTAAATTCATTTCAGTAGGCTTATCATTACATAGCATTGCAATTTGTTTCCGGCTTGTAATACTCTGTAAAAAAGATAAATATACCGTTTGGATTATCCCAATTTAAATATTTACTAGCTAGATATAGTAGCCATTATATTACTTTTGTCTGCTACATTGGTTATTGTAATACTAATTATGTTTCACATTTTCCGAAGAAGTACCTAAAATGGAATATTAATTGATTTTGCACTCTTTAACCTCAACCACAAAAATTAACGAACTGCACAGGATATATATTAATGTGTTTACAGCATATAACAACCATTCATGTGTTAATTTGAAAATATCAGAAACATCTATTGAAACTCTATTTAAGATTAAATGTAATTTATGAAACATCATAAACATTACTATAATTTTGTCAATCTCTTATATATATTCAGATCTTCCATCAAGTGACCTAGTTCTTCTAAGGTAATATCTAACTGTACCATCTTATTTTCTTGAATAATAACAGATTTAGAATGCGCTGCTGATGAAGACCCAGTTTCAGCCGAAGCTGAATATGGATCCATAATAATACTCAATTTATAAAGGATTTCCCAACTATTTTTTAAAATTTTAGCTGACCAAATTTTCTGATTGACTTTGATGTTAGTCAAGACACTATTTTCGCCTAACGTTGAAGTATTCGATGTGTTAGAAACAACATTGAAATTTTTTATCATATCCTCATATTCCTTAAATGCCAAATTAAAGTTCACGACTTGCAAATCATACTTTTCAGCCCATCTTGCAGCTGCAATTACTAAAAGTAATTCTAATGAAGATAGCGACTTAATAACACTTTGTATATAATTCGGTGACTGGTTTTCAACATACTTCTTGAAATGCAGATCTTTTGGGAACGGTTCCGATAGATTTATACTAGAAATAGGAAAGACACAATTATTGCAAAAGCTCTTAAAATTTTTAAGGGTATAATAATTCTGAAATACCAATTTCTTGAGATATGATGAAGTCAACGGGCCCGATTCCGTATATAATGTTTCAAAATAGTTATTCCACATATTTCCATGTTTAGGGTTGTTTAAAGTTTTGATAAAATTATCGTTAAGCGTAAGGTTTAGCTTTGCATTCAGCCAGAACTCTTCTATAGAATGTGATCTGTTTATGGAAATAATACGCTGGGAAAATCTACTTCTCACTCTTTTTTCTAACAACTCTCTCGTTGTTATTTTAGTAGTAATTCCAACAACACAGATAGGTATAGATGAGCTTTGAGATAAATCAAACAAGTTATACAATAATGTTTGTCTATTATTACTGGTAAACTTCTCAAATTCATCAATTAAGAATATAATAGATATTTCAGATTGGCTCTGTGTAGAATCGATCGTGCCACTTAAATCAGAATCTTTATCTAACGTTGAAAGTATATTAAGAAAAGTATCACCTATTGATCTCTGTTCAAAGTTTCCGTGTTCCTTTGTCGGTTCATTATTAAATTCAGAATTTAAAAGTTTCATTTTCTTTGCATTTTCATCTAATTGACGGGCGATTTCTCTTAATGCTGTTGCATCATCAGCATGAACAAAGGCATTTAATTTCACTATGATATACTGGCCATCATAATTTTTTTCTATATTCTCTAAAGCATGGTTTATTATTGTACTTTTACCCGAAGCTCGAGGACCAACAAGCAATGCCGAATGACCTTCATTATCCCTGACAGTATGCTCAAACATGGAATATATTTCTTTATACTTATCAAGCAAAGAGCTACAATCTGATAAGTTAGGGAAATTCAATTTCCCTGTTAATTGACCAAGTACTCTAGTCTTAATTCTTTGAAAATCATTGATATCTGGTATGAAGTTTTTGTATTCGTCAAAAGCTTCTGAAACAATTTCATTTTCTTTAATATTATCAATAACTTTTGAATCTGTGTCAAGAACAGGTACACCTTCAATCTCAATTGAGTCATCAGTGGAATCAGTATCATCTATAATAGTTTCGTTTTGTCCGATTTCAAGATTTATTTCCTTTCCAGTGGACTCCTTAGGCACCTCATTAGTTACTGAAAATGTATATTTTGTCTTTTTATTTTCAATGGAAGAACCAGTACTATTATTATCATCATAACCATTGTCAGCATCAGAATTATTACTACTTGGGGTACCAATTGTATTATTGCTATTATTCTTGATATAGGGATTGGGTTCGTTTAATGAATTGAACAATTTTATGTTTTTAATTTGCGAATACTTCTTCGAATTTGTCTTCATTGTATCTGTATTCTTATTCTTATTTGAACTGAAGGTTTGATGGAAATTTGTCATTAATTTAGTTTCTTCGTTCAGCTGAACATTATCGCTATTCTTTCTTTTTCTATTATTACTCCGATTTTCCAAATCTAACCTTTTATCTGGATCTTGATTGAGTTCATCCCTTTGTTGTGATAGATTTTTATTCTCCATTACGCTGATTTGGCGTTGTATCCTCATTCTTTTAACTAAACTATCGTTCTCAACTTCTTCTTTTGATAATTTTTTTATAGGATTGAATTCTCCATCAAAGTCATTGTCAAATCCATTCTTTGAATCCATTTCTTGATAACAATTAAAAAATAAGTAGTTAGATCTTTACATTTATTATGTGTATTTTTTATCTCGTTACAAAAAAATCGCATTTGAAATCCATCAATAATTAGAGTGATTGATTAATTCATTTGAACCACTTTTATTTTAGTCATGTCAACATCCTCCTTACCTAACTCAGTTACCAATCTTCTTAAATCGACCAGATTTGTCCATTTAGCAACATGTCAAGATAACATACCACATGTATCTTTGATGAATTATACCTACTATAGCAAGAATGATGAACATTACATAATTATTACCACGCCAAAGAAAACGAGAAAATTTGAAAATATTATTAACAATCCAAACGTTTCATTGTTAGTACATGATTGGATCAGTGCTAAGACAACAGACGCCGAAGATACAAGTAAAAGAAGAAATTCACTTTTTGAACTTCTAACAAATTTAAACAAGAGTGAAATCAGCAGTGTTTCTGTAATGTTAAACGGTAAAGCAGAAATTTTAAACAAAGACAAAGATAATGAGAGATTCAATTTCTTCAAATCCTTGCATTCTAACAACTCACTGATTGATCAGACTCAAGCTAAGAATTATATTGAAGATGACGACAGTGTTTTAGTAGTTGTCAACATTGAAAGTTGTAAAGTTACAGACACAGAGAATAATGTAATTGAATATTAGTTCATAGTCTTTGTAATATATTATATATATTATATAAATAATGTTCAGTAAAGCTTAATTGATGCTTTTGGGAAAAAAATAAAAACAAATGCCGGTCCCAGGAATCGAACCTGGGTTTGTTCGGCCACAACGAACTGTACTAACCACTATACTAGACCGGCTTTTTTAAGCACTTAAGATTTGTTTAGTACTGAGCTCCCTATGTGCTTTACACAAATGAATTAAAATTCATCTATTTTACCAATAACTTAGGACACTTCACGCCTTCCAGTAATATTTAGATCTATTAATATCTACATCTTATAGATGCTTTTACTATCCTGGTTATCTAGAAAGCCCTTCAATTACCGGCATATTAATTTCCGAACCTTTAAAAATTCGGTCTTTCATTTAAGATTTTATACCAAAATTAAGAATAAAAACAAAGTTCTCTTCATGTTCATGTAATTCTTTAGCTTCATTTGAAATGTAATCAAATATTTATGTGTTAAATGAATAAGCATTTCAAATTTCCTTAACCAATGAATATATAAAATTCGTTACAAATGTTTACGATAATAGAGCTACCAAAAAATCTCATTACAACGAATTACAATAATACTCTAATTTTCTACTGACCTTCTCAACTATTATTTATTCGGTATTTGAAATCTGCAAATCCCATTTTACAGTCATATACCGAGGAAACGTAAGTATAAGATTAAAAAGATTATGTGCCAATGCCGAGATATTCTCCTGACGACAGTATAATTTGTAAAGCATATGGTCATTATTAATGGTGAGTAAATCTTGAAGCATGGGGGCGTAAAAAAATAATAACCACGCCTCAAAGGAGAAGTATATCGATAAATTGAAACACCCCTTGAACAAAATTGACAACAATCAAATATTCTATTACCTTATACATAAGTCATCATACCCTCTGTACAATATCGAAACACCGGGAACCCAGCCTTGTCTCGTATACTGTACGAGATTATAAACTATTCATCTCATTCATATCGGCAATCTGCCTTTTAAGGCTTAGTTTGCATCGGGAACTAAAAGGCTATGATAATTTCATGTCTTATTTAGGAGACGTATTACAATAATAACACCAAGGCTTTGATTATGTCAAATACATACCAGTATTCAGGAATCTTCATTATGTTTTCTACTGGTCAATTTCCACGGGAAACGGGAAACGAAAATTTTATCGATTCACCATACCTGGTCGGATCGAACCATTGAATTTGTGGACCGGCGCATGAACAATATTCGGGGATAAACTGAGACGTATAACATATCTAATACAGAGAATTCTTCGTTGTGCGTTCAGAAAACTCCACTTAAAAAATAATGCATTTACATGCATCTTAGATATTATTAATGCTTTATTGCCGGTTAGTAAGTTTTAGCAGAAATAACACGACAGCATTAATATTTATATTACTAATAAAATTATACTATTATTTTTAAAGTTGTCAGTAATAGTTGGTGTACATATTGAGTTGTATAGTGATATCTATGTGCCATCCTATATTACCTTGTAAATTATAATGAAACTAATATGGTTCTTAAGCATACACGACTCATGCATTGGCTTTTTTTTTTTTTTT
>JAJMIA010000017.1:104328-256317 GCA_030583345.1 Schwanniomyces pseudopolymorphus | reverse complement strand
GCAAAGGAATGATCGAAAGTATCGATCACGGTGGTATCGTCCTTTTTTAATATGTACATATATCGATTATAAGACATATATGAATGAAACCTTTCTATCCTGTGGAATGTATTAATCGTAATTCTTCAGAATATTTACCCGCATATTTGGGCAAGAATATACTGTTTTCAACGGTATAAAATTAAGCTTTCTCCTTACCGTAGCAAAACTATTCAATTTATGTGTCATGTACGTAAACTTAAATAGGCAAAAAGCTTATTACCCACAACCAAAGGCTTGTTTGTAATA
The DNA here is from genome assembly GCA_030583345.1 of Schwanniomyces pseudopolymorphus. Classification (NCBI taxonomy): domain Eukaryota; kingdom Fungi; phylum Ascomycota; class Pichiomycetes; order Serinales; family Debaryomycetaceae; genus Schwanniomyces; species Schwanniomyces pseudopolymorphus. Next base: position 256,029 of record JAJMIA010000017.1, on the reverse strand, counting down.
CTTTCCTAATATCAAGGGCTTGTATCGGAATTTTCTCTTAAATCCGCATCTCCAATAGTGGCGTGGTTGCCCGTATACCGGGGATCTCAAAATGAAAGCCAAGACTTTTTCTTACCATTATACTTTGTCTAATACAGCAGCCACTTTGTTGGTGAAAGAAGTCGCCGAAGGATGATAACTACTTATTGATCCACATTAATCACTAGAAGGTATCAATAAATGATATACACCAGTAAATCTCATGATGTTTACCATCTAGTCATATTAGTTCGGCCGACGCGGAGTTAACTTCGCCACTGGCTTGAAAGTAATTTTTGTAGTCTTCTCGGACCGGTATTAAAATCTGCCACCCACAGCCCCGTGATTGTACTAATTCAGATGCCGGCATTTGATTTGACATCGAGGCTTCAAGCGCTATATAAGAACATTGGCTCCCACCCATCGAAAAATAGTATTGTTCTTTGAAATTAGATCTCATACTAGTATAAATTAATATACTGGATATATTATAAAAAGTTTTATGGTATATACTACCATTCAGAAGATAAAAATAGCACTTTTCAACTGAACTACTAAGGATTGATGCAAGAAAATTTTTTCTTGACCATTACCAAGAAGAAAACAGAAATTTTATATGATGTCTTACAATATTAGTCAACCAATAAATAAAGGAATTTTACCTTCCAGTAATTTCTCTGGTGGTATATTCCAACAAGATATTAATGGACAAATGTATTCACATGGCGCACAGGGCAATCCGCAATCCCGTATGGTCTATCAAGGAATGGACTCCAAGCAGCTTCCATCCATAATGTACAATCATATGACAGTCCCAATGCCAGGATATCAGATTCCTGGAATGATGGTGCCACCAAACATGTACCCTAGGGGTTATTACTACCCCCAACCACCTATGGCTTCTCCCTCAATGGGAAACGGATATTACGGCCCTATGGTTCCAAACGGATCTAAGTATGTACAAAGTCCACAGGGCACAACCCCAATTGTACCATACGTTTCTACGCCTCAATACACACAGAGTCCAAGCCCTTATCAACAATTAATTTCAAAGGGTGCTAACGAAGAGTCTAAATCCGATAAGGGTTCTCCTATTATCTCCGAAAAACATAAGTTAGGTCAAATTGACTACTCTTCTTTAGTGAGTTATACTAATTCTCCGTCGTTAAAAAGAAGAAGAAGGGCTAGACAAAAGGTCTCTGATCCAGATCAAACATATCCTTGTACGGAGTGTGGAAAAGTTTTCCAAAAACCGTATAACCTCAAATCACATATGAAAACACATTCAAACGAGAAGCCTTTCAAATGCACCATGTGTCCTAAAACATTTGCTAGAAGTCACGATAAGAAACGTCACGAAATCCTACATGGTGGGGAGAAGAACTTCAGATGTGAAGGTTATTTAAAGGATGGTATAACAAAATGGGGTTGTGGTAAGAAATTTGCTAGATCGGACGCTTTATCTAGACATTTCAGAACTGAAACTGGCTGGCTTTGTATACGGCCATTAATGGACGAGGCAAAGAATTCTGAAAATGAAACCCATGATCAGCCTCTGACCTCAAATACCCCAGACTACACGTTAGTTGACAATTCTACCATCATTAGGAGATTAATACATGGAAAATTCTAATTCCATGAATCATATTTGCATTATCACGACACTCATCATCTATGTTAGTTCTAACTTTCGAACCTTGTAATTAGCATAACTTGCATCACAACAATTTTTATGATTTATTTTCTATCAGGCTATTTCTACTAAATATTTAGAAAAATTTACATGTAAAAAATTTAAGACTTGTACTATTTCGTAGCATCTGTAGATTACTGATCCTTATACTAAGATAATTTGTGTGAGAAATTATATGAGTCTTTGTAAACCGTAGTATTGGTGTACATTCAGAAGCATTCACAGAAGAACTTCTTATTACTAGACTATATACATTCAGGTATTGTTGTTTTTTTTATAGTCCAAATACTAAGGATATGATAGCAAATAGAGACACCATATACCATAATAATATATGCAGTACAATCCCTAAGATATGACGAAGTGAGATTAGGCACTATAGCAGAAATAGAGTTAATAACACAAGCTAATACATTACAAAAGACATGGATCACGACGAGCTTACATCATCTCAATGGGATGATGTTATTTCACCTAATTCAGCTTCTACGTTTGGTAATTTTAATCATAGCAAGAATCTTTCAACTTTAAATAATGGTTTTGATGATCTTGCAATAGGATCATCCAATATATTTGGATATAGAAATGAATTAAACTCCAAACAAGAGTCAGAAAATGATTCCGATAACGATGAATACAGAAATGACGACGAAGAGATAGATGCTTCTAATAATGATGGAAACTCTAATGAATATCACAATGAAGCAGAATTAGAGCAATTACAGGAACTTAAAAGAGAAGAGTTAAAGGAACATAGACACCAATTGGTATCGGAGCTTACACTCGGAGCAGAAGAAAATAATTTGGAAGAGTCAATCGTATCACCAAAAAAAATCAATCCATCAGAATCACTTTTCAACGAAAACGACAGCGTAATAAATATTAGTAAAATTGATGAGAAAGTCCCACAAGATCCTTTGTCTTCGCCTAAAAGGTCTTCACAATTAAAGAGCAGTAAACTATATAAGACCCCTAGACCTAGGAGGTTTGCTGCTAAAACCAATGTGCAACATTTGAAGGAATCGGATAATGTAGGCAAGAATCCTTTAGGTCCTTTGGGTCATGATTCTGATGATTCCAGGTCTTTTGACCGGTCATCTGCTTACTCAAATAGTAAAGCTGACCAAATTTTGAAAGAAGCTGATGCACCATTGTATGATATTCATCAACAGACAAAAGAAGAATCATTAGACGAATTGAAAAAAGCATTTCCAAATCAATCAGATGATGCTTCAAAAACATTAACTGGTGTTGGTATCAAACATAATGAAGCAAACGAGTTAGTTAACAATTTGGATATCTCAGTTGGTGACCCTATGAAGGTTGGAGATCTTACTAATGCACATATCGTATATACTATAAAGACCAAAAACAAAAGCACTGAACCAAACGATTTCCCTGAAGGTGAAGAAGTAATTGTTTCAAGAAGATACAAGGACTTTAGATGGATATACCATCAGTTACAGAACAATCATCCCGGCAGAATAATTCCACCACCACCTTCAAAGCAAACATATATTGGTAGGTTTAACGAAAATTTCATTGAGAATAGAAGATTATCCTTGGAAAAAATGCTAATAAAAATTAGTAACAACCCTCATTTAAATAGAGATGCGGATTTCAGGATGTTCTTAATTAGTGAAGACTTCGGTAATGAATCAAAAGAAAGGGAACGTATAAGTGGTTCTGGTGCTTCGACTCAAAATAGCAATACGTTAGATAATAGTATTTCGAATGATGAGGGTGAATCTACTCCAAATATCGCACCAACACCGTCAAGTACCATCATGGGTGGGAATTTCATGAGCTCGTTGTTTTCGATGTCAACAAAAGTTAATGATCCAGATGAATATTTTAGAAATAAAAAGGAATATTTTGATGATTTAGAAAACAATTTAAAGAATTTTTATAAGTCGCTTGACCTTATCGGGACTCAAAGATTGGAAATGGTGGGTGTGGTATACGAGCTTTCTTTAGCAATAGATGAGTTATCTGATTTAGAATTAAACAAGTCCACCTCGGAATTATTGAGTGCTTTTAGTGAGGTTCAGTTGAAAATTAAAGAAAATTTGGATCGCGTGAATCTCCTGGAGCAACTTACTCTAGGCTTCACGATTGAAGAATATTTGAGAGTCATTGGCTCTATAAAATTTGTCTTGGATACTAGAACGAAGATATTCAACCAATACAGTACTTATAATCAAGATCTTACCAAAAAGCAATCGCAGTTACATAAACACAATAAAAAGTACAAAATGCAAATTGATAAGATTAATGCACTTAATTTTGAAATAGAATCCTTGGAAAAGAAAACTCTGGCATATGAAGACAAATTTAAGGCTGTGAGTGAAACTATCAAAGATGAACTTAACAAATTTGAACTTGAAAAGATTGACGATTTCAGAAATAGTGTGGAGATATTTATTGAAAGTTCAATAGAATCACAAAAGGAAGCCATAGAATTATGGGAGACGTTTTATGAGCGTCAAAACTTAGCATCAGTTTAATATCTCCGAATATATTTTATCCTTGAGTCTATGAAATTCTAGTAGATCGCTTGTGTAAACCCTTTTATTTCTCCTCCTGTAGATAAATTAAATTATTATGCGGCTCGCTGTGACTCTTTGATGAATCATCCTTTGAATAAGTACTTTACTAATTAATATAATACAAAAGAGTCTGTCTATTAATGGCATTATAAATCGTTCAATGATTAAGAGAAAACATAATATATAATTATTCTACTCATTATGAATACTCAAGTTCATGTTAATAAAACTAAGCTATCAATACTATCGGTTCCGCGTGAAAGATACTGGATATTTGTTAGTGCTATAATTCAATTGCTTTACCAAGAGTCTGTAAAGTCTAGCATTGGATCCGATTACGGCTCCCAATATGATAGTGACTCTGAAGATGAGGACTTATATTATTCGACTTCTGCTATCAACACTAATTTTGCATCATCGATAAGAAATCAAGATAACACTAGTAAAGCAGAAAAGCCATCAATGGACAAATTAGTCCAATCAGATTCTGACACTGAATCACGAAATGGCACCAATTCAGATACTAAAATATACTCTAGTGACGGTGAAAGAGATGTTGAAGATGATGATGAAGATGAAGATAGTTTCTTTCATGTGGCTTTTACCCCAGATGAATGCACCATAATTTGTTCAGAGAAGATAATGAATCAGAATTTTAAAAAGCCTTTACAATTGTGTAATGATTTAAATTATGAGAATATAATTCTAGTTAAGGGACCATTCTTAAACTTACAGGTAGATAGTGATGGTAGTTTGGATAATAGTCTGAGAATATTGGATCTAACAAAACCACTATCAGAAAATAAAATACCGCTATTCTTTATCTCAAGTCATTTTAGCGATTGTGTTCTCGTACCATACAGCATTAAAGATAAGGTTGTGTCAGTATTACAAACAAAGAATTTTAAATTTTCTGATATTTCAAATAGCTATATATTTAATTCTGGGTTACCGACATCTAATTCTGCTGAAGAAATAAAGATACATGAGAAAAGCGAATATGCTAGTAATAATATTCTTGAATATGAAGCATTCAGGTTATTTGAGGAGGTTGATACAAAACCAATAATTGACAAATCATCAAAATTATTACTCACAGCTTCAAGAGTCACAGAAGTTAAATCCAGTATAATGAAAGCGGCAAATGTTATCTCTTCAGATATAATACCGGAATATTTTGCTATTACAAGAACATCAATTAATGAGGTATCTCTTATTTTGCCTAAGTCTGAAAAGAAGAGAAGGTTATTAGGCTTTGATTCTAAACATATAATAGGATCTACATTAGATATAATTATACCTATTTCGATTGATTTGAGTAAATTGCCAATAGATTCTACTGGTATTGTTGCTGGTGTTGCTAGTAGAATTATTCATGGAATACACGGTGATCCATCTTTAATAGACTATCCTTTTGAGATGAACTACTTTTCAATGGCAAGATCCGCAGTCATTATGGTTCCCAAGGAGAATATTGAAGTTGTATCAAGTGTGCTAAACAAATAATAAAAGGAAGATTATCTTAGGTTGCATATTTATCACTATTTATGGTTATTTAATAATAGAATTTGGTGTATATAAATTTATTATCAGTAGTGCAATATGTGTATACCTAGTACTTCTTACCCTTCTTTTTAGGCTTAACGCTAGTGCTCCAACCTTCTTCATCTATAGTACCTATTTTATCAGCAGATGATATGATTGCAGCACTCCATGATGTCTGATCTTGAGATCCAATTTGTTGTTCTACTTTTTGTCTTCTTCTAAGAAATTCTTCAGCATATCTTCTACCATCCATAGTTGCAGATGAGCTATATATAGTTTCAGAAATCAATGGGGAAGAATCAGGACTATTCAAAGGAAGTGTAATAAAAATATCCAATAATTCATCCTTTGATACAGTAGGATACAAGTTTGACATAGCAGACCTAGCCCAGATTAAAAAGTCTTCCTTTAATGCAGTTGAATTATTTGAACCATTAGCTGGAACAGAAGCAGAAACAGAACGTAATAACAGTGGGTTTGTAAGAGCCGTAGTAGTTGAGGTATTGACCATTTGACTTGACTTTTTGGTTACAGCTGGCTTCTTAGATGTAACAGTAGTCCATGAGCCCTCATCTTTAGTAACAGAGCTTGCTAAAGCACTAGCAAATGTTGGTTTATTCTTGTTAGCCACCTTTGCTTTTGCTTCAGCTTCTTCTCTTTGAATATCAGCCAAAGTTTTCTTTGCGACTGCTTCTTGAGGAGTGACTGCCCAGCTAGAAGTAGCAGGGAGTAATGGAGCTTTCTCTGTTTGTTCAATTCCATTCATACTCAAACTTAATGCAATTTGCTCATTCTTGAATTCTGCTTCCAATTCCTTTTGCTTTTCAGCTTCGATTTTTTGGATTTCTCTCAAAGTTAATGTTGGTTTAGAGTTTAATACTGTATTGTCAGTGGATGCAGTAGCCCAAGGGGCTAATTTTTGCTGTGGTGGAATAGAAGGCTTCAATGGCTCCGGGGTGGCTACAAGAATCTTTTCAACAACAGGTGCACTAGATTCTTGCTTAGCCTTTTGCTGTTTCTTTGGCATAATTTGTTCAGGAGCATCAATTACTGTAGGCTTTGGAGCAACGGGGTTAATAATTTGTTCCTTAGTTTCTTCCCTGACTATATTTAGGTTTTCGTTAGGAACTTCGTTACTTTGTTCTATTGTCTCAGTGAACGACGTCTCTTGCTCTTCGCCCTCCCTTAAAATACCAGTGACGACAGATGAATGAATTTGATCTAATACATGATCACCACCAGTGTTTGCACGGTTAACATCTTCAGAGCTGCTTTCTTGCGTAGTATTTGATAATGCTGTTGCTGGAACAAATGGTGAACTAACTCTAGAGAGAGATTGAACATCAGCAATCCATGGAGATATCGGAGCAGTTTGGTTAATTTGTGATGGAAGAGTCTGGGAGACTGCAACTGGTGTAGCAGGACTACTATTAATTGAGCCATTCGTAGCATCAATCCCCCAACCACTGTGCGCTCTTTGTAGGACAGGTTGTTGCTGTTGGTGAAGTTGGGATTGCAATAATGAGGGCATCGTATTAATATGAGATAAAGACCCAAATCCCATTGCCGAATTCATTGGGTCAATAGAAAACTGGGAGCTACCAGTATTCGCAAAAGAAGTGGTAGCCAGTGGAGTAAATGGGCTTGAAATACGATCAGCGATAAACTCATTTCCAAAAATGTTTGATCTACTATTGATACTTGTATTTAATCTCATGTTACTTGCACCTAAGTTACCTTGTCCATTGGATAAAAATTGATGGAATTGAGATTGATTTTGGTTTGCAAATGGAACAGTAGAATCTTGTACATCTTGCAATCCGTTCGCTGGTGCCAAATCAGGTAAAGCTATCTTAAAAGGTTGAATGTAATTTTGGACCTTTTCACAAAATTCCTTCAATGTTTGGTAGTTAACTTCTTCTTTTCTTCTGATTCTAAGATCTAAGTTCAAATAACCATCACTGAGCCACTTCTGCATCATTTCCCCATTGAATGGACCTTGTTCATTGCCAGATGGATCGAGGTAAAACCATTCTATTTGATCTGAAGGTATCAACGAAAGGTTATGACCTTGAATGACATCCGATGGAGCAGCCAGCATACCTGGAGGAGGTTGCGAGTTGATAATATCCGCATTTCTTTCAGTATGAATATCATTCACTGATAATCTACCTATAGAATTAACTAAGTCTGGAGCCGTGTTGACTCCAGTATTAGAAGATGAAGGTTGAAGATCGAGATGGTAAATTTGACCTGGGGTTCCCAATCTGTAGTTTTCACTTCGCTTATTTGGTAATTCTACAGGAGTATTCAAAATAGTATCCTTATGATTGTGCCATACTTGGAATACTTCCTCCATAGAATAATGTTTACCTCTTTTGTTTGGAGGAATGGCAAAACTATTAAATGTTGAAGGTTCTGTGGTTTGACCATTTTGACCATTGGTAGGAACACCAGAAATTTCACTAGTATTCAACTCAAAAGCTTGAGGTCTATGATTCCTAAATTACAATGTTAGTACTATTCCATTTATAATATATAAACCATTCTCAAGCACGTACCAAGAAGTTTGTGACATTCTGAAGTTTTCGAGGTGTCTTGCTAAAATGTTTTTGAAAAATTGTTGTAATTAATAAGAGGGTGAATATTTCAACTAATTAATAGCTATGAAGTATAATGACTTGTTTTTCAGCTTATTATTACTACACTTCTAAGAGGACAAATTTTCAGTAACTATAAATTTTTTTCTGATCTCTTTGGTGTTGCGCGCGTTCATAACCCTTCAGGGTAACTGAACACCAGATGCTAACTACGGAGAAATAGATAGACAGAATTCATTATGAGTAAATATATTGAAGTAAGGGTTAGTATCTAAATATTCCAGATATCATCTTAATGATGAACTTGATAGTACTAACTGAAAATTTTGTTTGTTTCGTTAAGCTCAAAAAGATCTTAAATTCCCATCTTCTTTTCCATTTCACTATGGAAATCCTTCACATTTGCGCCACTTTCTAAACCACCTTCGTATACATCTTCCCAATCGGCTGAGGTATCCTTATTCAACAATATGTCTTTGTGCATGGAACTTGGAGCACCTAATACAGTTGGTCTGAAATCTGTGGCCTCTACTATTTCTAATTCCATTGTTCTCTTGATAGGTTCACCAGCACCAAAAATTTTTCTGTAAGATTCTAGTCTTGCTTCGTGTTGAGTTTTTTCCCAATTTTGCACTCTACCTTCTAATGGATGACGGTTATTAATTTTGGATGCTAATGATAAAGGTCCTTCTTGAGTTCTTAATATATCTTGTAAACCCGGAGCATGTTCAGCAACTTCCCCAAACTTAGTACTACTTATGGTAGAGTGCTTATCACTATCTGGAATAATTCTTAATGACTGGTTCTCGGTTAGTATATTTTCATCAAAGGAACACAATTCAACATCAGATCAATTTGCATTTAAGTGTATCTATGTACGGCTTAACTGCTAGTATTGATATAACATCGATACATACCATTCTTTTCTATATTAATTCTTATCAATGCTGTATTATTATATTATAATTGTGAGTTATTGATTAAAGTTGAGTAGTCGAGTGGCAATAGATATTTGTAATTTACACTACCATATATAAAACCATTAGACTGGAACTAGTTTTATATACTTCCAATATATACGCAAACTATTCGAGAGTATCATCATTTGTATCCTTTGTAGGTGACTTAAGGTATACGGGGACAAAATGCCAGTCCTCCGGGGTTAAAACCCCATTGTAGCATAAGGTACCCAAGACTAACACAATAAAACCTAGGAATTGTAAAACACTAAACCTTTCCCAGCCCATTAATAAAGCAAGCAACCAAACTAAAAGTGTTCTGCATGTATCTACGGTTGATCTTGCTGTGGCTGAAAGTCTGTGAGTTAAAGAAATTCCACAGAAATTAAACAACGCAATAGAAATCATAATAAGTAGAGACGTACCCATGACGATTCTGGAGTTAAATACGTCCGCGATTGATTGAACTAAGTTGAATGGAGAATCTTCAAATTCCTGTGGAGTTTGTATAGAGCCTATGATAAAGTTGAGTACGACCATAATTGCTAGTAATATGCTTGTGCCAAAAAACCCTTCATAATATACCAATTGCAAAGGAGGGATGTTGTGTTTACTGAGAATAAACTCCTCCGCAACGAATTGACAAGCTTGAAAGACGGATGCAATTATGATGAGTGTGATACCAAGAACAACAAATGGTGTTGCCTCGCCAGTATTATCAGCATCGGAATCTTTAGATCCACTGAGACCTACAATTGCCACACCCAACGATACTAAAAATAATGAGAGCCATTCTAACTTGGTTACTTTCTTTTTTAAAAATATTACTGACATTAATGCAACGAATAAAACACTTGAGCCCCTGGTCATTTGATAGATCGATACAGGGGTGTACACTAAACCAATATTAAACAAGGTTGTGGCACATATATCGCAGATAGAGGGTAATGCCAATTGGAAATTTTTCCATATAGTGGTGCTTTGACTCTCTACGAGTTCCTCTTCAAGTAAATTATAGCCCGATTTACGTTTCCTAGCGTTGAGCCATTGAATAGCAAGATAAGCAAAATAAACAGTCATTTCACCTAAAAACATCTGTAATGTCTGAATGGTGGGTTGTTCAAAGTTACGGTGGTTCGACACGTCGGGATCTAAACAATGTCTAACACATTGTTGATCCTGATATTTAGTCAAAAGGGAATTACTAGCACCAGCGATCAAGGTACCACCCACAATAAACAGCAATGACATGGTACTTCTTTTTGTTTTGGTATTCTAACTATTCTTAAGTAATCTCCCAATTAATAACTCTCAATACGTAGATTCACTTTAACAAATTAAACTGATTTAATGCTATTTTTATGTCGTTTCATGCCGTTCGATAGAGCGTCAATTTTGGTTATCAAATCCAATGAATTCACGTGACTCCTCCACAACCGTCACTTTCGATAAGTTTGAGCCGCAGGATGGTCATCGTTGAGTATAGTGGAGGTTGCAATAAAATGGCAATATAATAGATATATTGGAGGAGATTCTGTATTTAAATCAGCGGGTATGGTTCTTTGCAACATGTTGTATATATAATAGACCTTTTTTAGTGATTCCAGTAGGCCCATAATAATTGTGGTGGATAGAATGTGTGTGGAATGCAAGATTGAGGAATTGATGACTCCCTCACACATTCAGTATTAGAAAATTGTATAAATTGACAAGATATTTTATATTATTTGAGGACAGGAATACTGGTAGATAAGTTCTATATGTATTTGAAGGATTTTGCATTGATTGCCACCTTTAATTATATATATATCACTAAATATTTGCCATATGCGTCTTATGATCCTATATGACTAAGCAGTCGTAACAAATTCAAAATTTATTATGTAATCCCTCATTACCCGGCCGCCTTGAGAATTTTTTTCTAATAACCATCGGGGCCTGAAAAGTTTTCTTAGTAGATATCATTGATATTTATTATAGATTTAAATATCATTGTAAAGCTACATTTACTTTTAATAAACAAACAATACTATAATAATGGCTTTCGGTGCTCCAAGAGGAAGAGGCGGTCCAGCTAGAGGCGGCAGAGGTGGTTTCGGCGGTGCCAGAGGTGGTGCCAGAGGTGGTTTTGGCGGTGCCAGAGGTGGTGCCAGAGGTGGTTTTGGTGGTGCCAGAGGTGGTGCTAGAGGTGGCAGAGGCGGTGCTAGAGGTGGTGCTAGAGGTGGTGCTAGAGGTGGCAGAGGTGGTGCTAGAGGTGGTGCCAGAGGTGGTGCTAAGGTCGTCATTGAACCACACAGACATGCCGGTGTCTTCATTGCTAGAGGTAAGGAAGATTTATTAGTTACCAGAAACACTGCTCCAGGTGAATCTGTCTACGGTGAAAAGAGAATCTCTATCGAAGAACCAGCCAAGGCTGAAGGTGAAGCTCCAACCAAGATCGAATACCGTGTCTGGAATCCATTCAGATCTAAGTTAGCTGCCGGTATTATGGGTGGTATTGATGAATTAGGTATTGCTCCAGGTAAGAAGGTCTTATACTTGGGTGCTGCTTCTGGTACTTCTGTTTCTCACGTTGCTGATGTTGTCGGTCCAGAAGGTATGGTTTATGCCGTTGAATTCTCTCACAGACCAGGTAGAGAATTAATCGGTATGGCCAAGAAGAGACCAAATGTCATCCCAATCATTGACGATGCTCGTCACCCACAAAAGTACCGTATGTTGATTGGTATGGTCGATGCTGTCTTTGCTGATGTTGCCCAACCAGATCAAGCTCGTATTATCGCTTTGAACTCACACTTATTCTTAAAGGATCAAGGTACCGTTGTTATCTCCATTAAGGCTAACTGTATTGACTCCACCGTTGATGCTGAAACTGTTTTCGCCAGAGAAGTCCAAAAGTTGAGAGAAGAAAGAATCAAGCCATTAGAACAATTGACTTTAGAACCTTATGAAAGAGATCATTGTATCGTCGTTGGTCGTTACGTCAGAAGCGGATTAAAGAAATAAGCAGTCTAGATTATATGAAACTATCTGTGACATTGTCGCTTGTATTTATCTTATTCAGGTTCGACTGAACTTATGTATTTTTATCCCTGAGGGCATTAACTTCCCTGTGCCATTTCTTCTAAAAAATCAATCTATATATTTTTTTTACTCGGTGCTTTCAAGAATCATTGAAGGCATTGATACGTATATTTTACCACTGTTTGCATAATCAATAAATATATAATCATTAAATCTGTCATAGTAGCTTGAAGCTTGCTAGTTTCATTTGTATTTTATGTGCAGGATATCGATTTGGTCTATCAAACAACTAGGGTGCTAAGGAAGAGTAGTATTCGAATCATTCCAGTGGCAATAATAGCGAAGCGAAATAATTACATATATTGAATATAAGGAGAGCCAAGAGGAGTGGCTTTATATAATACAAATAATGATGGAAGATCCTGTTGAAATAACATCACAACCAACAGGAATCGTTAAAGACGATAACGCCAGTAGGCATCAACCGCAGTCAGATGATGAGGTTATTGAAATTATTTCAGATGATGATATTGAGATTATATCAGCCGATACTGATAACAATAACAACGCACAAATGAATCCAGAGGATGGACAGAGCGATGATGATATTCAAATAACCCATGTTAACACCCTTTCGCATAGTCCCAGTAATGAATTTGGGAATATACGGCGTAATAGAGATGGAAATCATGATAGAAATATCCGTAGAAGATTTGATGCATCAGATGATGACGTTCAGTTAATTAACGAAAGACCACTTCTTAGACCTTTAAGTGCAAGCGCGATATATGACACACGAGATGATGATAATAGAGAAGGACTGGTAGTACATACTCCTCGAGGAGACTTTGAAGTGAATGACACACCTAGGATTGTAAACCAAATAAGGAGAGTTGTGCCAAGACCACGGCCTCGTACAAGAAATGTAGAAATGTTGATGAATAATAGAAATCTAAGAAGAAGAAGGCAGATTAGTAGTAGATTTTATTCGGACTTGGAGCAGTTTGAGATTCCATTTGATTTGTTTGGTAATACTTTTTTCCATTTTCCTTCAAATGATGAACGGAATGTCGAAAGTAGCATTATGGAAAGAATTGAAAGGGATAATGAAAATGCAGTTGATTCACGACTAGCCACAGAAAAAATATTTAACAGAAAATTCTTGAATGAAAAGAAAGAACTTACCAAGAAGGAAAATGTAGGTTATACTAATGACATTTCTCCAAACCTGGAACTATGTTGTGAACTATGTGCAATACTCTTGGGTGAAGGTATTCCTGAAGATTTTGAAGTTGACCACAGATATGACAAAAATATAGAAGAATATTCTAAACAATATCATGCCAATGCTCCATGGTTTTGTGTTAATATGTGTTCAGAAGCTGATCTTGCTCTATCAAAAAGAGTTTTTGTTGCCAAATGTGGACACTTATACTGTGGAAGATGTGTAAAAAATATTGGTAATCGACCTTCTAGAGTGAAAAGTAAAAAAATGGGGTTCACTATTCTTAATCCACATATTTACTCACCAAGGAAATGTCCAGCTCCAGATTGCAATAGGCAATTTACTTCAAAAGGTTTCACGGAATTATATTTCTAGTTCAAATATTATTTCTGATACTAATATTTTGTGGGATAACGGGAACGACATTAAAATCTGCATCAATACACGAATATGAACATATATAGTCATGAGCACGTAATATATTAATATAAAAAATATACTGAAAAAAAGTTCAATCAATTCTAGCTTCAGATAAAGTAAGTGGTTTAATGTTGTTGGAGAATATAGATGATCCATTTTTAAATCTGTTTATCTTCTTAAGTTTTTCTCTAACAACCATAACAGGAACTGACAGCTTTGTAACCAAATAGTTAGATAAGGAACCTAATAATACCCCTTTAAGCGCAGATTGACCTTTAGAACCAACCACAACTAACGAAGGTTGTAAGTTATCAATAAATTCTAAAATTAAATGTCTAGGGATTGGATGATGTATGATTTCAATAACAATATGGATCTGTAACTTTGTCAACTTCAACAAATTCAAAACTTGTTGTTTTGCTTTATTTAACATATTAAGTCTTTGAGTCTCTCTTGCCGACTCGTTCAAAGTGTTACCTTTCAAATGATGATTGCTATCATTATCTTCAATAACGCAAATAATAAATAATACAGAACCGTCGACTAAAACTGTACCTAAGGCCCATTCCAAGGCAAAGATAGATTCTGGAGAAAAATCCATACATACTAAAAACATTTTTGGTTTAATGTCTGGGTTTATTAATTGAAAAAAATTACCTCTTGTTATTGTTTGGATAACTCTTGATTGAGATATATTTGAGTCTCTTTCACCTTCCTTAATTGTTTCGTTCAACTGGGAAGCAAATTCGCTATCTAATCTATCTTCAACGGCAGAAGTATATGGGACCATAAATTCTTCATCTTCGTCATTACTTGGAGTATCCTTAGAGCTATTGTCATTGGTTGTCTCACGAGTAGGACTATCCGTACTCTTATAATTGTCATTCTCATGGTGGATTATCTTCTTTCTGTAAACGGAATAATTTTCCAATTTTTGTTTTCTGGCAATAGCGTCTTGATCACTTTTGGTTAAATCCAAGGAATTACCGGTTAAGCTTTGTTTATCTGAAATTAACTTATTTAAAACGTCTTCATCAATGTTCTTTCCAATATTTTTGGCATTGGCAAATGCCCTTTCATTTGCGGTTAATTCTTCTAATTTTTGTACTGTTTCCCTGTCATTTAAATTGGAGTTTTGTAATATACCAGCTATTTCACTAATTTTCTCATCGTCACAAGCATAGTTAGGTAATATATTACCAGTATCATCGTATTGAAACTTCTCATTGGCATCATTGTCACTGATATGTTCTTCTTCACTTGCTTCATCATTCCATAAATCTGTCTCATTTAAAGCATCATCATTTTCTTTACTTTTATCTTCTGAAATTAATCTTTCCAGAGGGTCATGATTGGTAATGGACCATTTCAATTCCTTGTTAAACTCGTTGGTCAGCATTGATGACGATCTGCTGTTCTTATCTGTTCTCGATGGAGAAACAGATCTTCCACGATTGGACAAAGATTTTTGGATAATAGATAATCTTTCGGCTTCTAACCACGATTCACGACTTGCCATATCTACTAATTAATTGAGTATATGATGATGATATTAATATGGTTCAATAAGGGTTTTTAAAAATACCAACTTAACCTGCATATCCTCTGGTGTGACTTTATCAATTTACAGGTTACAATTTGTCTAAACTAAATTGCTCTATTTTATCTTGTATTTACCATATATTCTATATTATCTCCTAATTTTCCTTGGAAAATTCATCAATATCATCCTCCAATTCTTCTTCACTATCGTCTTCCTCAAATTCAACAAGTAAATTACCCCCAAGTTTTAATTCAGGAACATTCGCAATAAGTTCATCTGAAGCCGGGATTTCCTTTGTGGGGAATGGTTGGATCAATTTGAACTTGAATTGAAACTTGGAAATAAATTGGGCTGGAGTTAAAAGTGGCTCATCGCTGTTTGCAGATTCTACAAAGTAACTCAATACTTCATCTTCGTCATTAAACAGATTATCACTGATGATTTCATTGATGAAAAGTTTTAATTCGACAAATAAGTATAATTGATTTACACTAATGGATTTGCTAAAAGCCTCAATTGCCCTCTTACCGTTAGGTAGCTTTACAGCAATTTTTATCTTTGGATCTGATAATTGTAGTGTTTCCAGCCATTTAGTAGTAATAAGTTTTTGTAATGAATTTTTACGTAAAATATTTAACTCTTCGGCTTCTCTCTGGATTCTTGATTCGTTTTCTTTTTGTAATTTCTTCAACCTGTCTTTTTCAAGTGATTGGATATAAGCATCATCTTGTTGTTGCTTAATCAATCTTGCGAATTCAATTTCTGCTTGGTCTGCCCTTTGTGAAATGAGTTGAGGATTATAAGATTCTATCGATTTATGAATATTTTTGCTAATTTTCCGAACAGTATTATCCAATTCGTGGTTAATAATGAAGTTATATGCAAGGTTTGATTTGTATACGACGGACATTGACGACAATAAAGATGGATTATTTGTAACGTTGGAGATAAGCATTAAATATGGAAGTCTTTTGGCATTATAAGTTTTACCAACTTCAAATGCTTCAGGTGATTTATCAACATTTTGAAGGAATATTGTACATTCCTTACAGGTTCCTGTCTCCCTGTTGAATAAGTTGTTGAAATTGTTTGACGTAAGTAATCTTTTTAAAAATTCTGTGTTTTCGTCACTGTTGTTAACTAAAATCACGAGTAACCATGAATATCCCTTTTCAGCTTGCTCGTGACATTCATTAAAATTGTCTGATATTATTTTATAGTCTGCTAATACTGGTATTATTTTTTCTTGTATCTCTGGTTTTTCATTTTCAGTAATTTCCTCATTCTTGTCACCAATGGTTTTAGTATTGTTGAGTTCATTAGCTAGATGATTTAAAAATTTATACTCCAAGTCAAAACCTTCAAATTTGAATGACTTTGGGAATGTATTCAAACTTATTTTCTTAGGTGAGCTACCAAAAATAATTTTGAAAACGGAAATTAATAACTGTAATAATGACTTTGGTATAATTAAAAGAACAAACCAGAGTGTATTTATTGGACTTGAAACAGTCTTCTGTGTCGTAGTGCCGTTACTTCCCTTCTCTGTAACAGTATTGTTATGGTCATTCAATGAGGAATATATTCCTACATCTAACTGCCATTGGTTTGTAATTCTAGGTGCCTTTGGCAATTTAGGCAAGTACATATTCAAAAAAAGCTCCCTCTGTATATCATGTTCCTGATGAACGTTAGTTCTATGACGTAATTCCGAGGATCCATTATCAGTGTCGATAACCTCAGCTCCTGTGGCCGATTGATTACTGCCTAGTGAATCAAATCCGTTATCAAAGTAATTAGATATTGAGTTGTTCAAATTGAAGTCATTTATAGTTAATAAACTGATTATTTTCTCATCATCTGAATCCAATCCTGTGATGGCCCTAAACTGATCTAATAATTCTCTCTTTTCTTCACTTAAACCTTCCATTAATCCTCTATTAAACAAGCAGTCTATTGATTGTACAACACTACTACTCACATTTCATGGTATTGAGATGGTTATATACAGGATGAAAGTAGTAACTCTTAACGCTATGATTTAGTTAACCAGAATAGATCTGATCATTTGTCTAGGATTTATGTGGCCAATAATCTTTGATATATTCTCATATATATCTATGAGTTAAAAATATCTACATATATCTTCAAATTGATTTTGCTACTTGAAATATTATAGCACTCTGAATTTGGTGTTCTTCTCAGGAATTGGTAACCATGATCAGAATCATTAGGATCTACATATCTTAAACTATGGTATATTTTCCTATACTATGATTTCTCTGTTGGGTTATTTTAGCCTGGTGGTAGCCAAAGAAAACTAAAGGTGTTGGATAAATTTTGCTTCGGAGCCAGTAGATATGTTGCAACTGAAAAAATCTTCTACAATTATCGCATCAATGGTGATAAGATGACACAAGTAGCTTGCGACGATACTTTCTCTGATATATCAGTCACTTACTTATTATCCACTGGCTCACATTATTGATGGTGATATCATTTGATCAGAGTAATTACTATTTTACATGAACTTAGTATTTTGATGTTCTTTGATGTTCATAAGATAATCAAATCACTGGTTTCACTGGTTGGTGTTGATACAGCATGGTTCTCTTTCCGATCGAGATTTTGCCATGTGTGGAAGCTCATTCCGTTATGGATTCCAGGAACATAAATGCTATCTCTTTTATAAGCTATCTGGTAGAAAAGTACATAATTACCCTTGTTATTATGCAATAATTGTTCTATACGTGATTCCAGTGTCATTTATTGGATTATTATCTCGATTACAACTATTGATAGAATATATGCCGTTCTTACTGCGAATTTTTGAAACACAATTTACAGATATATCCAAAGTCTAACTAATGGTGGTTAGCTGAATTGCTAACCCAGTATGTTGTTCAATATAGTTCTAGGCGATAATTTTAGTTTAGGATAAGAAATGCATGTATAAGCTTATCTAAATAACAGTTTCATGTAACCATGGTAAAATACAATGGACTTATGGAGACATCTTTTTTGGGATAGTTACGCAGAAACGTTTAACTAGGTTGACTCCTTTCGCCCAGCGTCAAAGTTTTTGCCATGAAATTCCTGGCTGCAGAACCGCGGTTGCAGCCAATGCACAAATACTTTACCAGCAACATGGTTCATTAGCAACTAAATACATGGCGATGATGTGTATGTACATATTACTGCTATCTCGCGTGTATTATTACTACTATTGGGATAGCTCCATGTATATTTCATGTATATTCCATTCAGTTTTTTGAGTTCACTAGCGATTTAAAAATAACCTCAGATATTAAAGCTCGGAATTTTCTTGATCACTGGAATTCCGGAATGTAGTGCTCCCCACTAGAAGACCTCGATGTCGACCGCCTATCTGGTTCGTGACTTGCCATAAGCCTCTTATCTAAAATACTCCGATAGTCCATCCACCGCACTTCATGTAAAGTCGCCTGAATAGATCCAGTGGACAGCCCATCTTCCGGGGATTATCATCAATCACGTTGACCGTCAAATATAGCACCTATCTAATAACATCTGCTATAAATTACTCTACCACTACAGAATACGTATGTTCCATGACTATCGATCGTTTAAAAAAAAATATTGCAATTATTACATTATTGTATTGTATCGTAGGGACGAAAATGCTTCTATTTTATAACCGCCCCACCAGGGACTGACTCAATTAAGACTTGATCACTCTTCGCACAAATCCCACCAAGATAAGTCTGCATTAGTTCAAATTTTTCATCGCAGTAAGCCATCACTCCAGTAGTAATGCTAGTAGTACCAGCTGTCTTCCTATCCATGGCTCGTTTTATCCCGGTTATCCATGTATTCTATGTAACTCAAAACTCTGGCCACGCAGGTAAAGCGCTCCGATTGCAATATTGCACAAGCCGATAATTTTTCACGAGAATTGCTCCTAAAATCATATATAATTGAAAATTTTCGAGACTCGGTTATACATTTTCTCTGTTTGTTTGATTCTTTTCAAGTATAAACTACTTAATCTTTAGACGTATAGAAACGGATTCACAACTAAACACTCTGTTTAATGTCAAGAATATTCCAAAGTAAGTTAGCTAAAGTTACCTTGGCTGGAGCTGCCGTTGTTGGTAGTGGTATTGTGTACTTGGATTTCGTGAAACCTCCTAATCCTCCACAGTTGAATCATTCATATAAACCTCTTACCAAAACCAGAGAGTTACCAGCTAGTAGAGAATCTTTATTGGAAAAGTTAGATTCCACCCCTAAGTTTGATGTATTGATCATTGGTGGTGGTGCTACTGGTACTGGTAGTGCGGTTGATGCTGCAACCAGAGGTTTGAACGTGTGTTTATTAGAAAAGAACGATTTTGCATCAGGTACTTCTTCTAAATCCACAAAGATGGCCCATGGTGGTGTTCGTTACTTGGAAAAGGCAATTTTCCAATTAAGTAAGGATCAATTAGATTTGGTTATCGAAGCTTTAAACGAAAGAGGTAACATGTTAAGAACTGCTCCTCATTTGTGCTCTGTTTTACCAATAATGATTCCAGTTTACAAGTGGTGGCAGGTACCATACTTCTTTGCGGGATGTAAGATGTATGATTGGTTTGCTGGTCATCAAAACTTAAGAAGCTCTACTGTTTTCTCAAGAGAAATGACTAGTGCTATTGCACCAATGTTAGATGACTCTAACTTGAAGGCTACCTGTATTTACCACGATGGTTCTTTTAATGATGCTAGAATGAACTCTACCTTGGCTGTCACTGCTATTAGTCATGGTGCCACCGTTTTAAACTACATGGAAGTCAAACAATTAGTTAAGGAAGATGGTAAGGTCACTGGTGTTATTGCCAGAGATTCTGAAACTGGAAAGGAATACACTGTTAAGGCTACTTCTACTGTTAATGCTACTGGTCCATTTGCTGATAAGATTTTAGAAATGGACGAAGATCCACAAGGTAAGCCACCAGCTATTCCTCAACCACCAAAGATGGTCGTTCCATCAAGTGGTGTCCATGTTGTTTTACCAGAATACTACTGCCCAAGAGATATGGGTTTATTAGATCCATCTACCTCTGACGGTAGAGTTATGTTCTTTTTGCCATGGCAAGGTAAGGTACTTGCTGGTACCACTGATACTCCATTGAAATCTGTTCCTGAAAATCCTGTTCCAACTGAAGAAGATATCCAAGATATCTTGAAAGAGTTACAAAAGTATATTGTATTTAAGGTTGATAGAGAAGATGTTTTATCTGCCTGGAGTGGTATCAGACCATTAGTACGAGACCCAAGTAAGTTACCAAAGGGTAAGGAAGCTGAAGGAACTCAAGGTCTTGTTCGTAATCATTTAATTCATAAATCCCCAACTGGATTATTGACTATTTCTGGTGGTAAATGGACTACCTACAGAGAAATGGCCCAAGATGCAATTGATAATGTGGTTAGAGACAATGACTTTGGAAAAGATATTTTGCCATGTCAAACCAATAAGATTATCTTAGCTGGTGGTGAAGACTATTCTAAGAATTACTCTGCAAGATTAATTCACGAATATAGAATTCCATTAAAGTTAGCTAAGCACTTATCTCACAACTATGGTTCTAGAGCCCCATTAATTTTAGAATTATACCACGAATCGGACTTTAATAAGTTGCCAATTACTTTGGCTGCTTCTCACCAATTTGAACCATCAACCACTACTGCTTCTCTTGAAAACACATTATCTTACCAATCCTTTGATGAACCATTCACCATTGCTGAGTTGAAATATTCTTTGAAATATGAGTACATTAGAACACCAATTGATTTCTTAGCTAGAAGAACTAGATTGGCTTTCTTGAATGCTAGAGAAGCATTGAGCGCTGTTGATGGTGTTGTTAATATTATGAAGGATGAATTAAACTGGGATGAACAAACCACCAAGAAGATGACCAAGGATGCTAAGGACTACATTGGTTCTATGGGTATTTCACCAAAGAAATTTGATGTTGAAGAGTTCGTTGTTCAATAAACAATTGAATTTCCATTTTATGATTATGTATGATCACTTTAGAAATGATATTTTACTGAATGATAATTATATAGATGTATTATTATGTTGAAACTATTCATAATAAACAAAAACCTAAATTAATAGATATTGTAATAAATGCTTAAAAATAAATATAATTGTTGTGAAACTAAGAATTTATCTCTAAATCTTCGATCTCATTAGTCAACTTCATAATTCTTGCTTTTCTGATTTGCTCCGATTTTTTCTTGTCGTCAGTTGCAAATCTACCCTTATTACTAAACTTTGAATTTCCATCAACATCGAAATTGTCAGATGTATTTTCGTCGCCATATTTCAATTGGTATTCTGTTGGTGGCTCCTTCAATATATCCTTTATTTCATTGCTTGAAACTAACTGATTATGAACCCCATAACTGAAGCACCATTTTAAATGAATCAATCTTAAATAAAGGAACCAGCTATTAATTGGTAGGGATCTAGATTTTGATAATTTAATATAAATTGAGTCCATTGCAGTATTTATTAATTCCATACCTTCGGGTGATTTCTTATATATTTCAATTCTCTTTTCCTTATTAGTATAGTTCGCTATAGTATTAAGGATGTCTCTGAAAATGGAATGAACCTCCTTTTTATCTTTTTTGGACATTTTTTTTGTGGAAATATTGGCTAATCTTTCTACTGAAGAAAGCAATGACTCTTGTTCATAATAAGGAGCATTGTAGTTAAAACTATCGTCATCATCTTCATCGTCGTCATTCTCTTCGTATGTATATAATTCATAAGATAAACCAATAACTCTACCGGCAGCCTTGGAAATTTCTGCATTAACGTCATTATCTAAAATTTCCACTAATTTCGGCGTCAATTCCGATAAGAAGTCATTAAGGTATTCGCCTTTTTTAAGTAAAGTAAGTAAGCACCCAACAGCATGTAAACCTGCTATTGAAACATCTGCTTCGCTCTTAGCCTCGTTTAAGGCTTCATTCACAATTTTCTTATCGTCATCCTCATCAAAAACCGTAGAATATTCCCTATCACCAGAACCAATCTGGTTACTCAAAGTTACTGCACTGGAACAGAATCCTTCACTAGCCTCTATCAACCATATTATTTTTTCCTGGATCCCAAAACCAGAAGAGCCATTGTGTAAAATTAACAAAAGACCAGCATAACCAGATATCAAATTGGATTTATTTTCATTTGTAATAACACTATTTGCGGGGTCATTGATTGCTTTCTCGATATAGGAACAAAATTCTGTAGATATCAAACCGCCAAATTCATCTATATCACTCAGAATCAAGGCAACAATGGATCTGTATAATAATAGAAACTCACTTGATGACCTGTAATCTCCACCAGTGAAAATCTTAGTTAATTCCATAATTTTGTCCTCAGTAACATATCTATCAGTACCAATATTCGATTCATTGTACACAGAAAGAGGTTTAGAAATAACCAAGTTATACAATTGAGCTAAAAGCAACTCTCTAGATTGCGAAGAGACCTCAGTTCTGGACATTGTTAAAGAATTGATAATATCATTAATACCGGTCGATCCAGATTGGATCCTCATCTTATTCATATGATCTGCAGATTTCTGCTTATGGTCCGTGGATACTGCAGTATTTACTTGCAGGTCATTATTGCTGCTTTCTTGGGCATTAATGAAACTCTGTAAAGACTCTAACTTGGACTTGAGCAACTCATCAATGCTCTGAAAATTGAAATCCAATGCACCATTTTCCTCGCTGTCTGGTAATGGCGTTCTAGCTCGAGACACCGTCATAGATGACGAATTGGATAAATTACTTGGTCTTAATGGCATGTTACGTTAGTCAATTCAGAAAAAGATAATATAAAAAAGGTATTTAAAATTAGGATGCAATCTCGCTTATAAAAGCGGTCAGGCTATTACAGCCAAAAAAATTAGTCATGTATAATTTATAAAATACTAAAATAAGGCCACCATCTCGTGTAACCATTACACAGTAATATATGGAATAGTATAAGCTGTAAATAACCTGTTTATATTTATTTGTATTATAGAACGTATTAAAATCTTGAACTGAAGTGAAAACGCATGACTTCTTTTGCTAATTCATACAAATTTAAAGTTGAGCCTCTGATTGTATTGGAAGTGAGATTATTTAATGATTTCCCTTTCACTTGTAACATATAGTTGTATATTACAATTCTAATGGGTATGCTTGCTACAATTGAACGGTTGGTCATAACTTTGGGGAAATGATGGGGAAAATGCTAAAATACGACTTCGTTTGGTAAAACGTAAACTTTGTCACCATTCACTCTTATTGTTTCATTCTTTGTATCTCTCGGTAACAGCTTTCTCATATCAAATGCATCTATTTGGTCGTCTATGTTGTTTCTATTCTCAGGCATTCGGGAGCCATAATAACCCACTACTCTTCGGTATATAGAGTACCCCAATTTTTCATATAGTTGACGGCCCAAAGTGTTTGTGACCTTGACAAATAAATCTACAAAAAGGGCCGAGTATGGATCGCCTTTAGTAAGTTCTTCCAACTGGATGCAAAGCTCAGATGCTAAACCAATCCTTCTGTATTGATTATTCACGGTCACAGCAGTGATATGGGTGTGCCACTCCTTCCTGGATAGTTTACCTTCTGTCTTTCCCATCATATACCCACTGATTTCGGAGTTTTGGCCAAAATCACTATAGACTTCGGTCGACTTGAAGAATAACGTGGGCCATTCCGTCAAATACTGTGAATAAAAAGATAAATTGAAATTCTCAGTCAATGGATCAATATTAACAGGATTTATTTCAAATAAATCTTCCATTTGGAATGGTTTAATCGACGTCATCTTTATTTTATGGAGAGTATGTATGAATGCTGTTAACATCACTTACTTTAATTACCATGTAGATACAATGTAGAGTCGATTCCGGGTAAGTCAAGAAAACATTTTTCTAAACTACAACGGCAACTAATGATGGGAAATTTCACTATTCATAACTTTATACCACATAACTATAAATCAATAGACATGTACGGAGGTCCAGGTAGTCAACCAAGTGAAGCTCAAAAGAAGTTACAAGAAAAGTACGCTTATGATACTTTGAAAACCGCTGGTTTAATCGCCAGTGCCTTATGGGTCACCCCAATTATTTTCCACTACATTAGAAAACAATTCTAAATACATAAATTCATTGTACATTGTACATAATTGAATTACCAAATTTATTTATTACTTTCGTTTTGTACATATTTTTGAAAATATAAATTCTTTGGATTTTACAACTGGAGTGTAGACAGGATAGGATCCCCAGATCTTTTATCAATCTTCTTCATCACTAAGACTAGCTAAATCCTCTCTCAATTTATTAATTTTAGATGCTAAGCTTGTGAAATCCATACGTTCACAGATTTTTGAGGCTGCAAATAATGCCTTGTCAGTCTTGATCATCTTAGCAACACTGAAGGCCTTTTTCAACTTATAATCTTTACACGCGCTACCGAAAAGCTTCAATAATGATTTATCAAAAGTCATACTGTATTGTTCTAATCTTTCCATCATGGCATCATTTTCTTCTTCTAATTCTTCGCTATTCAAGGAATCACTAACCAATTTACCCATGGTAAGTGATCTCAAGAAATTTTCTTCGGGATCTTGTTGGTCTATAACATTCGCCTTTCCAGTTTCATCTTCAGTTAAGATGTCGTTCTTTTTGGTATTTGGAATCAATACTGGTATATTTATTTCAAGTTCAATTGGCAATGGTAATGGGAATCCGGGGTATTGGCTATTATTTTTCAATATTATGCAATTAAGTTCTTCTTTGTATAATCCCAATGGCCAACATTTCCAATTCTTTTTATTAGCATTGGATTGATATTCCGTGATAATATTACTACAATTTAATAATGGAATCCATTTAGAATTATTGGCTTCTCTCCATGATTGCAATACTAACAAAGTATCGTCTGATCCACCTACTAGACAAGGGTCATTATATTCATTGAAGAATATTCCTTTAATTAAGGGAATTGTTTGGTTTTGAGATCTCTTCAATGGAAGGAGAACATCCTGTTGGATATATTTGTAGTCATCATTAATATCGATTAGCGAGTATGTATAAACATTCGGGGAAATTTGATTTGCTACAAAGAGTGTAGATTTGAATGATGACACTAAAGTCACAATTGGGGAAGTCTTAATAACATTAATGCAAATTCCATGAAGGTTGAAGAAACGAATATATCCAAAATTAGTTCCTACTGTTATCTTTGCATCGTTTTCTCTAGCATTATCTGGAACACTGGAAATACTAATTGAAGTTAGATATTCATTCTCCAAGAGAGGAATTTGCTTTTCCCAAGAATCTTGTTCTCCGTCATGATTCCTGTAGAAAATTCTTCCGTTATTAATTAACTTTTTATCTTGATATCCCGATTGTCCAAATAAGGCACCTTTGGAATTTATTGAACATAGGTCATATAAGCTAGAATCGATGAAATGATAATCTTTATTAATAGATCTGTCGAAAAATGAGATCGTGATACTTTGCTGGTTGATGTCTTCATTTGCTAAATTCTTAACTGCCCACGCATAACCAGTAGAGTTCATAGATAAATATCTTCTATCAACAGTAGCAGTTGAATTTCCTTTGTTATTCCAAGGTGTAGATCCTGGTGAATAGGGTTCTAATTCATAAATTTTGTCGAAATCAGGCGTAGTTTGGAAATTACCAGCTGATAATGAATAGCCATTAGATTTATGGCGTTTATTCGCCCTTCTTTCATCAAGATATAAATTGACATCTTTATTATAGTATTGGTCTATTCCATCCTCTTCATCTATAACCATGGAATCTTCTTCATGTAAACGTAATCCTGAATTATTGTCTTGCATAACATCGGCACTTGCTTCTTTAGATTCTGCGTGTAGCAAAGCATCAGTATCGTTTCCCTCATCTTCCAGCTCATCTGCTTCATCAAGAAATAAGCTGTTAAGGTCACCATTTGTGCTTCTTCCAACAATATCTTTAATTGTTATAATTTCACCTAAACTAGTACCAATATACAAATCTCTATTCTTCCAAATAATATTTATAGGAATACCATCTTGTAGTTCCAAGTCTTTTTCTTTAAGTAACCTTTCCTTGGAAAAATCAAATATTTTAACTGTTAAATCAAAATATAAAACAGCAAGATGCTTGTTATTTGGTGATAATGAAAAATCAATGATACGACTATCAGAGGTTTCTGTTTTAAATACATTAATCGGCTTGCTCCAATCTTCCCTATTATAGACAGTAATAGAATTTGAAACAGATGGAATCAAAAGCAATTCACCATTCGCTGACCATTGTGTCTTTGTACATTGCAAATCATCTTTATGCTCTCCATTATAATCTATTGAAGTAATAGATGTGTTTATCTTTTTTGGTAACACATCAGAAAGTGTGTGGATGATATTAGGAACTTCGTTTATTACTGAATATAGTTGGATGTTTCCATTTGCCAAACTGATAGAAAGAATTTCCCCTGATAAATTATAAGAAAGATTCAAAAGCTGGTCAGGGATCGAAATACTTGAAGAAGGCGTGGCTTCATCAGAGAGATCAACAAGCACTAATTTATTGTCGTCACCACCGCAGATTACTCGCTTTCCTTCGTTGATAAAGACAGAATCTCTTAAAGGTAATTCAGACCTGTGAATCGTTCCCTTTGATTCATTTTTATCCAAATCGACAATCTCTAGGTGACCACTGAGGTTTGTTACTAAAAGCTTGTTGGAATGATATGAAAATGATGTTAAATTCTCCGAAATGTCAATGGAGTTTGGTTCTAAGTCTGGCTCATTGACATTAAATACCTTCACTAACCCTTCACTATTTCCTATTATAAGCTTCTCAATTACACCATTATAGCAAACAAATGAGTATCCGTCGGGAAATGCTACAAGCTTTTCACCTTCCATCTTTAGGTCTATATTCTTCAAGAGTATAATGATGTTTAACGAATTGATTTTTATTAACGCGTTTTATGAGTGGAATTTTAACGCGATAAAAATAAGTTGCAAAGAATATTGAAACAACAATATTAACGTTATTCAAGTCAGCAGTTTTAAAAAAGCCTGTAGAAAATACCTATGGCGTACTAGGATATATTCCAGATTTGTTGTGTAAATTATAATTTCTAGATATTTTTTTTCTACTTTTTTTTAACTCAAGAGATTCATTTTAGATATAATTCTAGGATCATTAACAATAATATTCAAATCACGTATGACCGTTAGGATTCTTTTATCATTTGTTATTTATCATTTGTTATGTTTTTATGCTGTACTTGTCCCTACATTACTTCTATTATTGTTAAATATAATTTTATATATTATTGCGATAATGCACTTTTTCTAAAGAAATTATAAAATCACTCCAGGTAACCTTAGACAAAGTAGACAATTTCTCATTAGTGATCTAAAAGTTGATATATACCATATTATTTCCCTGTTGTAGTTTTAAAAAATTTATGAAATTGAGACTGTTTACAACCGAAATCGTATAATACACTCAACACCATGTATTATGAATTATTACATTTTATACGCAATAAATACAACCACACTATGTCTTAATGTTGTTCATGATGTCAAGGGTCTTTGTAGAAAAAATTAACTGGATTTCGTTTAATAGTAAGAGAAAGTTGAGGGATTATTCCCTCCAGTAAAATTTGAGTTGCAAAAAAATTAATTACGCAAAATAGTTTTCCTGCAATGTGTCCCTTGCGGTATTTTCCATGTAGAGCCAATCATTTTAAACAAATTACCTTAATGAAAGTGTAACACTAAGCATTCCCCCTGGAATGGATTCATCCACGTAATTACTTTTGCTATACCTACAAAAGGCACAATGTACAACCGTAAATGCACCTATAAAATAGTTGGAATGAAAGAAAATAGGTATGAAACCAGTATTTTGTTATTGTCGTAACATGTATTTCTATATCAGAAATTTAGATTGTGCAAGTTCAATAACTGATATATTTCTAGTGCGATTTCTGCTTCTACATGAAAGCTTCAAGTAATTATGTATTAAATTGTA
Organism: Schwanniomyces pseudopolymorphus; assembly: GCA_030583345.1. Classification (NCBI taxonomy): domain Eukaryota; kingdom Fungi; phylum Ascomycota; class Pichiomycetes; order Serinales; family Debaryomycetaceae; genus Schwanniomyces; species Schwanniomyces pseudopolymorphus. Next base: position 227,338 of record JAJMIA010000017.1, on the reverse strand, counting down.
CTTTTGAAGAATCCTCTCGATTCACAGAAAGATTCACAGAAAATTACAATGTGGGCTTGTAGATTGCCTCTAATATTTTGCTTTTATGCCTCATGTTAAACTGGTAGTGTCCTTTGAAACTGCCTATTTTGGCATCCTATCCTGGGACCTGGCTTTGCTGGAATCTGCAACTACGTCATTGGTATAGCATTTTCATTTGTTAAACATATTCACTATTTCTGGGCTGTGATTTTGCATCAGTAACGAAATGATTTAATAGAGTACAGACTTAACTGAAACGCCTACACAGTACTTAAAAAAATGGAGAATCAATATGTGCGACACTAGATGCAAATAATCATCTTCGCCATTAGATAATTGTGAGCTACTTCTTAACATGACTGTAATTCTATATTAGCACCACTAACGTTAATTTCTAGTTGGTATGGGTGTTATATTAGAAGTATATGCGCCGTCGTAAATTTTGTAGTCGCTATTTTTGCCCAAAAAAAGCTTCTTGTGTTTTCATTTGATAATTTATGTCTCTGAGGGATTTATTCCATTAAAAAGAATGGATAGTAGTTGATCCCCATTTAGATATGCTAGCAGTAAATTAGTATAAATTCCTTTCAAAATCCTAAATATTTCAAAATAAGAATTCAGCAAATATGCAGCAAAGTCAAAGTAACATTCCTATTGAAACTGAAAGAATTCAATCTGAAGATTGTTCTGACTTAGAGTCAAATTCTTCTAACAAAGAAGAAAATCTCAAGAAAAGAATTCCTTGGGGTGAAGTTATTAAACTAGGCTTTGCATCTCTTGGTGCAATATATGGTGATATTGGAACTTCCCCTTTATATGTTATTACTTCAATTAAGTATAAAAACAATCCACCATCTGATGATGATATCCTTGGAGGTATATCTACTATCTTTTATCTCCTTACCATTATTGTTGTTTTTAAGTACATTCTAATTGTATTGTTCTTTGGGCCAAATGAAGGGGAAGGTGGACAAGTTGCAATTTACGCTAAAATTGCAAGAAGTATAAAAGTAACACCAAGACGCCTTGGTAATTCTAGCTCAAAAGAAGATGAACTTGAATTGATTACTCGTCAAAAGACATCCTCATCTTATAGATCAACTAATTCACTTTTTTTTAAATCTCATGACTTTAAAAGAAATCCTACTTTGGTAAAAGTCATATCAAAAATTATACTAGCTTGCTGTTTTATTGGATGTTCTTTAGTTATCTCTGATGGCTTATTAACACCAACTACATCAGTGTTAAGTTCCATTGAAGGTATTAAAATAGCAAAGCCTTCTTTTGATAATGTACTTGCAATATCAGAGGTGGTCTTGGTATTTCTATTTTTTATACAACAATTTGGGTCTCAAAAGCTTTCATTTGTATTTGCTCCGGTTATATTTTTATGGTTCATTTGCTTATTCGCTACTGGATTATATAACATTATTGTACACGATCCTAAAATTTTTAGATGCCTTTCACCATATTATGCAATACTGCTTTTAAAAAGTGGAGGAATCGATGTTTTTAGTGGTGCTATGTTAGCAATAACCGGCACAGAAGCAATGTTTGCAGATATCGGACATTTTGGTAGGTTACCTGTTCAGTTAACCTTGACCACCTTTGTCTATCCATCGTTGGTAATATGTTATTTAGGACAAGGTGCATATATTCTTCATAATCCTGAAGCTCTTACGAATGTATTTTATTATTCAATTCCTGGAAATCTAAATGGAGGAATGTATTGGTTTATGTTTGTTTTGGCCACATTGAGTACTTTGATCGCCTCGCAAGCATTGATTTTAAGCGTTTTTAGTATTGCAGCTCAACTCATAAATTTAGGCTTTCTTCCAAATTTCAAGGTTATACGTACTTCGAAGGAATACTTTGGAAAGGTCTATATTCCAGCAATAAATTGGCTTCTAATGATCGGGGTCTGTCTCACAACCGCTGGGTTTAAAACTAGCAGTGGTGTCACTGCTGCATATGGATTAGGTATATCTTTGGATTTCTTCATAACAAGTATTTTGATTGCAATATGCATGGTTTATGTCTATAATATGAATGTTATTGTTCCTATAATATACTGCATGATTTTCATGCCACTTGAAGGTACACTAGTTGTTGCAAATTTCAAAAAGTTTGTCCATGGTGCTTGGTTTCCATTTTTAGTTACATGCATCGGATCTTTATTCTTAAGTTTTTGGAAATGGGCACAATCAAAGAAAATAAATCAAGAATTTAAATCAAGAGTGAGAGTTGATGATTTATTCCCTGGTATAAAAAATTTTGGAGAAGATGTGGTTGATTTGAAGAACAATTCATCTAAATATCAAACGGATAACGTAGATTCTAAAGCAGATTCTATGACTTGTGATGATGAAAAGGTATTAGTTAAAAGGCAAGATCATGTTGTGGCAATTACTAAAAACCAAAGTATAGCTTTGATATATTCAAAATCTTACATTCATACATTAAGCTCCCCTAACACGGTTCCTCGAGTTTACAGGAGAATGATTGAATCGTACTCGTCTATACCTTCTATTGTTATATTTTGTGGTATAAAAGTAGTAACAATTCCAGAAGTTCCTAGTGAAGAAAAAATTATCTTTGGGTCCATGAAAGTTCCACATCATTTTAGATGTATCATACGATTCGGCTTTATGGAAGAAGTGTTGATTGATGAATCTTTGAAAAAAATGATTTTAAAAACAATTCAGGATATTGATATTTCTTCAAATGATGAAACATCAAGAGGTACGCATAGTTTATCACCTAAACCTGTCGTGCATATTTTTGAAAACGATTTGATTAGATCATACGATAGTAATTCTAAAACTGATAAAAATAATTTGTTCTTCAAGATACAAAGAAAAATAAGACAAATTTTGATTAACAATATATTTTCTCCCATTAGTTTTATGCTTGAAGCGAATGGTTATTTCATGAAGTTTGATGGTGAGGATGAAGAAGCGATTTCCAAGGTGTATATTGGTGGAATTGTTCGTATTTAAATTACAAATTTGATTTATCTAGAGTGATATGGTTGGCCCTGATTGCAAGTATATAATTAGTTATTTAAATTGTGAACTTGTGAACTTATGCCCATTCAGGTGTGGAATTTTTGTAGTTGTTACCTCTACCTCTACCTCTACCTCTTCCTCTCCATCCACCTCTTCCTCTACCTCTTCCTCTGTTTCTACCAGGAATAGAAGACTCGCCAAAAGTGTCCATATTTAATGATTTTTCTTCAGACCATCTCATAGAACCTCTTTCCTCGTTCGAAGATGAGATGGTATCGAAAAACGAAGACTTCTTATCGTACGATGCACCAGAATTTTCCTTTTCTTGCAATACTTCTCTAGCAAATTTAGCATTTGATGACTCAAAATCAAAAGCCTCTTGAGGAACTTCAACACCCTTAGTCTTTTGAGGGCGAGAAACAGGTTTTGGATTGCTTACTTCTTCATCCTCCTCCTTACGTTCAATGACCGCATCAGGGCTCTTTGGTGGTTGTGCAGTATGTTGGTCCTGTGTTGGTGTTGGATATGCCGGTTGAGTAGGTGTTGGTTGTGGTTGCACTTGTTTCTGGATTCTTTGAGGAGCTGTAGTTTGTTTAGGTGAAGCTTGCGTTGGTGCTGGCTGGGCTTCGACATTATTTGATGGTGCAGCCTGTGATTGGATTGGTTGTTGGCTGGTAGTTTCGACTGGCTGTTGGTAGTAAGCTGCAGATGGAGCTGAAGTAGGAGCACTTGATTCTGGTTTAACTTGATCAACAGGAATATCTAAAACAGTTAAGTCCTTGACATCTGAACCTCTAAAAACAACATACTCATATACATCATTTCCGGCCATGACTTCTAAGTTAGGCATACCTGCTTGGGCTAATCTACCTTCAGTACCTAACGATCTTACTGATTTCAATGCAACAGTTGCATCATCTGCGTTAATATTATCTAATAAACCAACATAACGAAGACCCTTATTAGATATTAATGAAATTGTCTTTCCAATATACTGAGACATCTTTAATTTACTATATGGTTTATTACTTTTTGATTGTTAAGTCGCTTAGTATTTAATAATTGATCAAAGCGCTTAGTTCTGGTTTATGCACGCGTTGTTTTTTTTTTATTTTTTGGGTGTAAAATTTTGATAACGTCCGCCATGAAGATGAATATATCTTGTTAAATAAAGGTATAATATAATATATTAATATATCCCTAACGTAATTGACACTTATACCGAAAAGTCTTCATAACTTTTTTGAAAATTTTTATATATATCGTAGAAAAGTGTAAAAAGTTCAATTTTCCCAAATATTCAATAGTATCATTAAATACTATACTATTGTAACAGAGGTCTGATCTTTACTTCGAGTCAATCAATACTAACTAATAGTATCGGATGGTCAAAGAGAGTTATATGAAATCAGAAATAGAATAAATGAAACCTCTACACTTTTATGCTCCAAAACTTCACAATATTACAATGAAGTAATATAGTGAAGTAATTCAAAAATTACTAAACATCCTAAATATCTACGGTGTAATTTACATAAGCATAATATTGCTTATGAACCTCTTAATTATTTTTCCCACCAGCAATTAGACAAAATCAATAACATCCTCTACCATGTCCCTCTTTAGGAAGGAGGAAATTGCAATTCTAGTGCGACATTTTGCTTATACGACATTTGAATATGACGACATTACCATCGACAAATGAAACTTAATAAGCTTTGGTTATTAAGTGTTCTGTTGACGATAAAGGAGAATGCAGAGTGACTTTAATTTGGATATGGAGCAAGATAGCTTTATTCAGCCATCCAATGAATTGATGGAGAACATATTTGATGATAATGAAGATGAGTATCAAAATCAAGAAGATGGCGAAGAACAAGTGACCAGTTCTAATAACATATTTGAAGCTCAAGCACATGGGGAAGGAGAAGAAGACTTATATTCTATTCAAGCGCATAAAATAGTTCAAAATGATGATGAATTAAAAAATACTACCAAGAAGAAGAACGTTAGAAAGGCTAGAAAGGCTGGCGAATTGGGTAACAGCGAAGAAGGATTTGTTCCCATGGAATCTGAAAGTAGAGTGGATGATAATAATGATAATGAATTTATTAACGAAGATCCAGATCAAAGAAGGAGAAGATTATTGGAAGAAAAGATGGATATAGCAATTAAAACTAAAACCACAAGACGTAAGAAAGCCGATGAAGATGACTTGGAAAGAATGCAAGATGAAAAGATTGATATTTTGAAGGACAGAATGATCAAAGCCGCAAATTTGGATGTTGAAAAGAACTCCCAAGGACAAATAGCTACTGAAAAAATTAAATTGTTAAGAGAAGTTACCGACATATTATCAAAGGCTGATTTAGCAATCTCCATTTTAGATAACAATCTTTTAGAAGCTGTCAGGTTATGGTTAGAGCCATTGCCTGATGCTTCAATGCCAGCATATCAACTTCAAAAAGAACTTATATCTGCTTTAGCTACATTACCAATTAAGACAGATCATTTAGTGGCATCAGGAATAGGGAAAGTTTTAGTATTTTATCAACGTTCTAAGAGAACCGAGCCAAATTTGAAAAAGGCTATTGATAGGCTTATTGGTGACTGGACTAGACCAATTTTGAACAAATCCGATTCTTATAAAGATCGTTCAATTCAATTCCACGAATACAACAAGCAAAAGTTCACAAACCAATTGGCATCTGCCCGTCGTTATAGACCAAAAGAAAGCAAGTCATTATATGAAGAGAGTGCCGAAAGAAGAAACAGAGCCGCTATTCCAAGTGCCAGAACTACAGCTTATAAAATTGCTCCGAGGGTTGATCCAAGCTTATTAAGAAGACAACAGTTAAGAAATAATGGAGGTAACGACGAGAGATTTAAGAGACTTAATCAAAAGTTAACCTTGATGAAATCTCAGAAGAAAACTACCAAGAAAACTGGTCCTTCTATCGAAGGTAGAAATTTAGCTATCTAGCATCATAATATTTTAGTTAATGTATAATATCACGTTTCATTTTTAACACCAGAATTTTTTATCTTCGACGTTCGTAAAAGAAACTCTTCACTTGATCCATAAAGACAGCAAGCTTGACTTTATCTCTCTCCTAGTGTTTCGCTTTAATCTACATTCTGCATTTATCATACAATGCATGCATTTGTTCAATATACACATAAATTTAAATTATAAAAACCATAAAATCGATAATTACAAAAGTGAAATAACAACTTCATAATCGAAATAATCTATGATCTTGGCTTTTCCTTCTTTTCCTTCCATAAAGCTAATAAAGAGACACCAGAGACTTTGACGACCTTGAATCTAACACCTGGAATATCACCCTTAGCCTTACCTCTTCTACCGAAACCGGCTAATAAGACTTCATCGTTTTCATCAACGAAGTTCAAACAACCATCATTTGGAACGAAAGCAGTAACCTTCTTACCGTTCTTGATTAATTGGACTCTGACACACTTTCTAATAGCGGAGTTTGGTTGCTTAGATTCGATACCAATCTTTTCTAAAACAATACCCTTAGCGTGGGAAGAACCACCGAATGGAGAGGACTTGAAGGCAGTACCTAATAATCTAGCCTTGTAAGCTTGGTCAGCCCATTTGTTATTACGACGGTGAACTCTTAATTTTCTAGCGGAGTTTAATCCTCTTGGCTTACCTTTACCCATGATTGATTATCTACTTAAAAGTATCAGTATAATAAAATTAAAATTTCACTAAATTTGAAGGAACTAAAAGTGAAATTTGTTGATACTGCTAGGAGATGGTAGGTAGAAAATCGAGATTGTAGAAAATTTTTTGACTTGGTACAAGCACGATTATCCCGAGGCACATTCACATGTTGTGCTCAGGTGATATGCACGAGGATGAGATTATATTAGGGCACCAACCACAAAAATAATGTTTATACTTTAGAAGTCTAATGAAGTAGTACAATGAAAATGCCAATAAATGTGATTAACATCTACTTCAATATAATTCACACTATTCCATCAAACCCAGTATATAATAAATACCAAATCATTTATGGTATATAGATCAATACGATTGGTATAGTTTTAGTTGTAAATGGCGATGTACGATAACTAGTCATTTTGCAATTAATTAAGTACAAGATAATCCTACTGATACATATATCTTATATCTAGCTATCACGGCGATAGTAAAATGACAATCTCGAAAGAGTAAATTATGTATTTAGATCGCATATAAATGCTTTGGATCATCGATATTTGTTACGGTCTACATCGTTGAAATAATGACGATATATTTTTGAATTAAATCAATTAGATCACTCTCCTACGTTTCTTGATAAGTTGCAACAAAAATACAAAAAATATATCAATCTGATCCTTAAACATGAATAATAATCCTTGAACAAATACACCCTTTACTAATTGTGGGGCGATTCCCTTATATAAACCGTGGAACTTTTCGGTTTCCCATAAATGAATTAATGCTTCTGTAAAATGATTAAACTTTATATCCTCTTCATGTTCATCGTCTTCAGATGCCTTTTTCACTTCAGGATTTGGGTTGTGCGTCTTCTTTTGAAGTATTGCTTTTGAGACAATTAATGGTTGTGTTATCACTGTAGCTAAACTTTTCGAAAACACACCAAGTGAAAAACTCTCCAATGGACCTAAATATTCCTTATTAGCAAAAAATATTTGTTTGAGACGCTCGTAAGATCCATAAGTAATGGAAGGATTTACACACAACACCAACGAGACCTTCAATCCTTTCCATAATCCACTAATTCCATCTTGTTCAACGACTTCTCTACCTAATTCAAAAATGCTTTTGGAAGTTTTATCAGTTTGGTGCTGTGTTGTAAGCACACCAATTGGCATTGTGAATAATTGAGAGATTGCAGCTGCTATAGCACCCAAGAGTAATTCAATTACCGTGCTTGGCTTGTGGTTTGGAATATGCTTGTACAAATTGGAATATATTCTTTTCACAATTGTATACCAGTAAAAATATGCAAAATTCTGGGTGGCAGATCCAAAAATAGATGATGCCAACCCTTGATACCATCCAATGATTCCTCTTTTCTTATGGATCTTCTTAAGGACATCAACGGTATTTTTATATTTCAATTGTCGCTTGGCATTTTTTTCTAAAGTTTGAACATCTTCTTCCAGTGAAGATGAATTGCTTTCTGAATTCTGACGATTTCTATTTTCATTCTTATGAACTTGGGTTTGGATCAATGTTTTACTTAAATCTAAGGGATATATTAATGTACTAGCAAATGCGGATGCAAGTGCACCACTAGCTGCCTTTTCTAATGGTGTAAGAGACATTTGTACCCTTTCTATAACAACTTCCTAATTATGGTAAACGTAACTACTATTCTAATAAGCAGAGGATAATGCATACTTAAATATGAATTCGATATATAGCCGAGGTATTCAATAGATAAAAAAACTACATTCCGAGATACCCCACGTTAAATTTTTAGGAACTCCAAAATTTGATGTTTCTATCAATTCCAAAAGTAACCAAAACCTCACTATTATTATGTAACCCTGAAGCAAAAGACTTTATTTTCCCATCATGTGCTATAAGCTCAATTAGTTTTTCACCTCTTTGTAAATCAATACCTCTTAAAATACCATCTTCCCCGATTACCCACACTCCAACGTTCTTTTCACAAGCTGGTCTCCAGGACACTAACGATTGCGAATATTTGTCTTGTGGAGATAATGTATTAATATTCTTAATGATCTGGTTCCTTATTATCGGAGGTTGAACCAGACTCTCATCAAGGCCCTTGTTCCTTAAGGGAACCACGATTAACCGCATATACGGTTCGTGCGAAGTACCCACGGCTACTAATGGTACGGAATCCGATACCTTTTGAATAGCCAAACAGCGGGGAGTAAATCCTGACGAAGTAAATTCCGCATCGTTTAATGAAATTTTATACTTTAAGTTCAACTGTTGGTCTTGTAAAGCATATACATCAAGAAGGGTAGTCTCGTTCTTTCCCAGTACGATCATCATATGTCCACCGTACTCAGTTACATCAAAACATGTACCTTGTATAGTTAATCGTATTTCAGATATGTTAACAATAGCCTTTTCAGCGAGTTTAAACACTTTAAATTGGAAATCCCAACCTAAAGTGACGATATATGAATCTCCTTTATATTCAATTGCTTTAACATCAGTGATAAGTCTAGAATGTGCTTGAATTTCTGCAATGAGACTTAAAGCTAGTTGGCCATCCGATATATCGAAACGGTACCAATATACCTTGCCATTCATACCGGTAATAATAAGCTCATTTTCCTTCAAACCCATGATCTTCTTGGTAACCACTTTATCAATTATCCCTACTTCTTTAAAAATGATTTTATTCGTATGTAAATCTAACACAACAATTTCCATCTGCGCTGTACCTAAGAATATGAGTAGATGATCTCTATAATGTATTAAACTGGAGGTCACAACTAACCCAATGCTAGCAGATATAGATTTTGATTTTTGAGGGTAAGGACTTGTCCATTCATTTATCTGCGTTGATATAATCTTTTTCACTTCTTCATCTATAAAATCAACATGTAAATTATCTAATTTGTCATTTAAGCGCTTGAAAGTTATCCTATCATTAATAATGTCTTCCAAGGATTCATCTAACGGCACGTCTTGTACAATTGGCTTTCCATATTCCTTTTCTAACCTGGAAAGTGTTTCTATGTAGTTTTTATCTTTTAAAAATTGAGCTATGAGTTGATATACCAGCATTTTTAACACCAATTAGTTTCAGTCAATTAGAATTTGAATCGAGTTAGATCATAATATTTTATCTCTGAAATCTACGTGATGAAAAAAAAAGGTCGTACCCGGATTCGAACCGGGGTTGTTCGGATCAAAACCGAAAGTGATAACCACTACACTATACAACCAATTGATATAACTTTATAATTGATGTTTTAATTTCTGTATTTTTTTCATCATTTATTACCATTTATGAATTCATCATTTATCTATCTCTAAATACAAATCGTTTTACAATAGCTTTTATTTACGTAATAGAATTATTATATATAAAATATCATTCCCATTTCTCTTTCCTTTATATATAATTAAGCTAAAGAACTCATGAGAGCTACTTATAAAATACAAATAAGATATAAAACAAAAAGAAAATAAATTTTAATACGATGTTTTATTGATGATCAATTAAGGATTAATATAATTTAAATATAACCAATTCTGTTAGCAATATCTAAAGCATCGTGGTCAGCGGTTAATCTGATGTAAGCCTTCTTGGTACCGTTTGGTCTGACTAAGGTGTTAACGTATAAGACATCAACGTTGTATAATTCTTTGACAGCAGCCTTAATTTGGTGCTTGTTGGCCTTAAGGTCAACTTGGAAAACTAAGATGTTACCGTCTTCAACCTTCTTCATGGCAGTTTCAGAGGCAATTGGAGAAACGATGATCTTGTAAGCATCTAATCTGTTGTAGTGTGGGACAGCCTTTCTAGCGTACTTTGGGGCTCTAGATAATTGTAAGGTCTTTGGTAATCTGAAAGTAGTGGAGGTTCTGACCTTTAAAGATTTCTTGGAGTTGGTACCCTTTAAAGCAGACTTCTTAGCAGCAGAAGCTTTAGTAGATGCTAAATTTATGTTAGTACAATATTCAAACACGATGATAATCTACACTAAAACAAACACTATTCTCTCTTTGGATTCATAAAAAAAAACTTTTCATCCTCTAATAATACCCATGCAAATGTTCACAGTATACTTTTTCAAATGACTACGGTAAATAATTCACTGAGTCCTCTCATTCTCTGTAGGAATGGGTAGTATACTTCATATTCCTGATCAAAAATAGTACTTTCATTTCGGCAACTCAATAACGGTATGTTTTTGTTTTAAGTCAACATCCTTTCATAATAAACAATAAATATGTGTTTGTATTTAAGATAGATTCCATTCTATTATGCTAACTTACAAGTTGGAGCCATTTTTAATTAATCCTATACTAGTCCTTACTATGAAGAATCTTTAAAAATTTAATTTCAGTAGTTTTTTGAAGATGGGAGTCGCAAGGATTTTGCCTAATTTTTCACATCGAGTATCGAATTTGGCAAAATTGTTACACAAAACCTCTTGAAAATTTTTTGGTTAGCGAAATATCGATGCCCACGTGAATAATATAATAGTAGGGTAGTAGCCCTATATCCAGATAAAGTTCGCAGGGCCAGCGATAAAGGTGGGATAATACGTAGGTTAATTATGACAATTATTTGATCTCTGTTACTGATAATGATGCGTAAATTGGAAGTATGTACAGGTGATAGTAATATATGTTGTAAGAACTACAAACGACGTAACTTTTTTGGACGAGAACCACCAAAACGAAGCTTGGTATCATCACTAATTCTAACTATGTTTGATCTGACACTGGAACCTTCTTTACCTTGTAATGCAGCTAAGAAAGCTTCTCTACCTTTACCGAAATCCTTTAATATAAGCTCTACTTTATCGTTAGGACCGATCAAATTTCTTTCTTCAATTGTCTTGAACATCTTAGTTGAAACTTGGTAGCCGGCTTCGTATTCAGCTCTTTGGGCCTTTCTGAACCCTAACTGACCAGCTGAAATATGTGCTTTAGTATGATGAGGAAGCTGTAAGTAGTACAAGACCTTGTCATTATAAGTTAAATGTTCATTCTTTTCCATGAAATCTAAATCTTCAACAACAGCTACAAGTGACAATAATGTGTTGTGTCTATGAAATGTGGCATACATCTTCCATAATACCACCTTTTCGTTTTTTTTCCCCTTAAGCAATGGTTTTCTCTTTAAATTAACGTCATTGCTTTTGGTAATATTATTAGTCCCGTCGTTTATGGAGAATGGTAATGCTGATGACCTAAGAGTAGAACCTTGGCTCAACATTCTTGATGGGATTCTCGAGCATGTTGGTCCTAACATACTCGTTCTAGCACCTCTAAGGAACATTGCTACTGATGGAATCATATTCGTAACCTTGAACTACCTTGTTGCAAGCACACTGTTATGTTCTATCTCACTTGGTTATGCTTGATTCTTCAGTGAAAACGAAATTTTCAAATCTCATTATGTAACCATAATAGTATTACTTACGTAATACATAACTTCTAATTGCTTAGCGGCAGGATTTTGTCCTCACCTCACTGGGAGCATTCTGGAAATCCGCATAATAACGACTTTCAAACGTTAGAGCACTTCTACATGGCGATGCTATAATAGATGCACATCTCAATTGCGTAATAAATCAAGTGACATCACTGTAGAAAATTAAATAACCACTATAATCGATGCCTTGAACCGACCAGCAATGTTTTTTCTAGTTTAATTAATATCCGAAGAGTGGAAGGTACCGTACATCTTTTACAGTCATTAATGACACATTTTTACCTTCTAGGTATTTTCGTAGTCGGCACTTTGTTCTCGGCTTAACAGGAACCCTGCAATTGTAATTTATAATATTTTTAACGTGTTAACTGATGTTACAAGTACTGCACATAAATTGAACTACACGAGGCACTAAGGATTAACGTTGTTGATAACACAGTTTTATTTACAACGGTATTTGATATTGTATTTAATCAATCAGTACATTCAAAATAATAGGGTGTTACTAGAAGTAATTGAGGATTAGATATATTCTATACTAAAAATAGTATTTGGATAGATTTTGATAGAAAACTATAATTACGGCTAAGCTGGAGTAATACAATCAAAACATTGTAACGACAAATCGAAAACTCACTACGACTATCATATATCGCGATAAGCATTAGAAATCTGTGATAACGATTGAATTATTTACGAAATACACTAGAAGTTCATCAAATTGAGAAAGGAAGCTATTAAGAATAGCCGATATCGAAACATTACAAGTAATACGAATAATACAAATAGAAGGATTTGAAATTGAAGATGGGTGCCGGATATGAATATGATTTAGATCACGTAATAGAGAATTCCTCTTCCAATGCACATCCCATGGTAATCAAGGAACACAAAAAAATAGGAGAAGGAGCATTTGGTACTGTCGTGGAAGCTCTGATGAAATATAAAGATTCAAATGATGGTGAATGGTACGGCCCTTTTGCTATTAAGAGAGTTCCAGCTCAAACGGAATATAAATCAAGAGAATTGGAAATTTTAAGAGTTGTAAATCATCCTAATATCGTGAGTTTAAAATATTTCTTTGAAAAGCCCAGCTCTTCTGATGGTAAAATATATCAAAATTTAGTAATGGAGTGCTTGAGTTCTAATTTACAAAGCGAAATAAAATATTATAGACAGTCCAAGTATACGATACCATATCCGCATATGAAGGCTTACACTTTTCAATTAGCTAGAGCAATGCTTTATCTTCACGGATTCGGTATATCACATAGAGATATAAAACCTTCTAATATTTTGGTTGACCCTGCAACAGTCACCTTAAAGATTTGTGATTTCGGAAGCGCTAAAAAACTCGAACCAAATCAACCATCTGTTAGCTACATATGCTCACGTTATTATAGAGCTCCTGAGTTAATCGTGGGGTGTTCTGTTTATTCTACAAAGATAGACATATGGGGATTAGGATGTGTTATTGCCGAAATGTTTCTTGGAAAACCTATTTTTCAGGGCCAGTCCCCAGAATTACAATTAAAGGAAATCTCCAAATTACTAGGTCCTCCACCAAATACATTCTTCTTTAAGAGCAATCCACATTATAGAGGAAATATGTTTGCTAATAAATTATTCAGTGGAACAATTGAAGAAAGATTTCAACAAATATTTAGTAACTCTCCTCCAGATGCAATTGATTTATTATTAAAGATATTGGTATATGATCCTGATGTTAGAGCCAGTCCAAGGAGGGTATTAGTACATCCATTTTTTAACGAACTAAAGAAGAAGGACTTCAAGGTATATCCAAGAGGCACTTCCGAACCCATTGCATTAAACTTATTTAATTTTAGTGAGTTTGAACTTGAATTATTGGGTTCTGTTAAAGATCAGTTATTGAATGTCGGTTGAATAGGTGTAATTAGTTTTATAGATAACTATATATCGTTTTGTATTTATAATTACACAGATAGTGGGATGAATAATATGGCGCTGTACTGAAATAACGTGTTCATTAATCGTTTCTCAAATTAGACAATTTACATGAGTATATACAGCGTAGTATATATAAAAAATAATTATATTCATATTTAATTATAGAATTATAAAGCTAAACTATAACTGTATTCATCTTCAATATTTTGTGATAGCCATAATATAATGCAACTTAACATAATACACCCATTACATACAATATTGGAAACACCCATTCCTAATGTTGGAAAGGAGTAATGCTTTAAAAGAAATTTCAAAATAAAGACCATGAACGATCCTGCCAAACCACCAGCTAATAATGAAAATCCAAAGAATAATATGACTCTAGCTGCCCAGGCATTAGTATTTCCCGAATTCAAGAATGAAGTATTAGAATCATTAAATAAGTTAGACTTTTCAATGGAATTAACAATAAACATTCCTAAAGTGGAGCAAATGAAGGGAATCCAGTCCACAAAGGTGATGTGAGCAATAGAAGCATTGACAGTCTTGGAATAGATAGCAGCGTCTACTATAGTCCAAAACCCTATTGCATATAATGCACCGGCCAAATAAACACCAAAAGATCTTAATTTAGCAGACTTTGGAAGTTTAAATAATGCTCCATTAAACCTAAAGAGATTTGTTGATTGTTCCATTAGTTTACAATTCTTTATTATTATTAGGGGTTTTAAACTAAGATCTTATCACTGAGCTTTTAGGTCGAGCTACAACATTTCACTATATACAGTCACGATAATATCATCAAAAACTAAACTATGGAAGCTACATACCAGTAAACATTTACTCTATTTTATCGTACTGTGAGCTTAGTTCAAGAATATCCACCTTTCCATTTTTACTACAACAGGCAATATATTTTCCCCTGTCAAAAGTATCGACCTGAAGGATTGGGTCATCGCTTGTTTTGTATTGAAAATTAATAAGTTTCGATTGAACGTCCCATATTATCACTCCAGAGGAATCACTTCCAGATACTATTTTTGGAGATTCAGTTCTAAGTATAAATTGTGTACCACATATGTATTTTTCACTAATATGACCATTATTATTTCCCAGATAGGTTTTTATAATTCTGTTGTCCATATAATCCCAAAGTCTAATATAACCATCTAAGCTAGAACTTAGAATATATTTACTATTGGGACTACATAAAACGTAGGTTATTGGAAAGTTAACAACATCCTTTGTGGATGCTGTGGCTGTTCCATGATTTGTACTGTTATATGTTAAAGTTTTCAAACATTGGCCCGTTTCTAAGTCAAATAGCCTCATAAGACCGTCATATGAAGCACTAACGATGATTGAATTATCATGGGTCAAACAAATCGACAGAACGGGGTCTGCGTGTGCTGCTAGAGTACGGAGAGTATTTCCAGATGAGATATCCCAAATTGTAATGGTTTCGTCAGCAGAAGCACTTATTAAAATATTACCTTTAGAATTGAATTTGATTGCTGTTATGTGGTACGTGTGTTTCTTAAAAACTTTTAATGCTTTCTTTTTATCAATTGACCACAATCGTATAGTCAAATCATCAGAACAAGATGCAATAATATTAGAATTTATTGGTGAATACTCAATATCAGATATACCCTTTGTGTGCCCAAGTAATGTTGCCATATGCTGACCTGTTTCAAAATTATATATCTTTATTTTTGCGTCGGATGAACAAGTAGCAAATGTTAGACCATCTGGTGAAATTTTTATCGAATTTATCGAAGTAGCACCATCTTGATAACTAAATTTTACTTTGTATAAATCTGGAATATTTCCATTTAATTGATTTCCTTCATCAACTGATACTTTTTGTTTCTTCACTTCAGGCTCATCCATTATAGTTTTTATACTCATATGAACGTTTATTTATCATTAATCATAAAATAATACAAATATCTCTAAAGACTGTATATAGAAAATCTCATTTATCATTATGTTTCTTGTTCATCTTATCGATCCAAGATTCCACTAAGCTGTCTTCTATTTCATCAAATGCATTAGGAGTTTTGCTGAAGCGTTTAACGGAGTTCAATAAGGTATCATTGGATATTTTATTCACAGAAAAGTTCGAAGGAATAATTAATTTCTGGAGTACTGATCTCACATTATTAGGCTCAGGAAATTCTGCTGAAGTCTTAGTTAGCTCCTTCAAAAAATACTTCAAGTACTGGCATATCAAAAGTTTTTGATTAAAGTATTGACCCAGATTATCTGATAATCGTATAAAAGTGTTGAGTTTGAGAATTGTATTATTCAAATTTACTAGGAGATCGTATTGTTCAGTTGTGAGATTGTTTTTAGCTTCCAATTTACTGAACACTTTATTGGAAATTTTCACCAATTCTGGATGTAAACTCTTCTTAAAATTATTCTGCTTTGTATTCAATTCTTCAGATGGATGGTAATTTATTACTGGTGGGGCTTCGATGGGCCTTTCATTTTGAAGCGGAGTTCCAGTTGATTCCCTAATCAGAGATCTTTTCGATGAATTGGGGCTAGATGAACCAGTATTTGAGCTTGGAGTGTAAATTATCAGACTTATATCGAAGTGAATTGACTTCGAGTGTTCTTCTTCTTCGCCGTTCCATTTCTTCTGATTGTTTGCGAGCTCAGTTGGTACATAAAAATTTCTAGATTTTGTGGAATGGTTTTGTTGATCCCATATTTGCTTATTAGTAATTAATTTCTTCAAAAGCTTTTCCTTGTTTACGATACTTTTATATTTGGTAATAAATTTGTGTTTCAATAACTTAGTTGATGAATAGCGCTCTTTTGGATCCACAATAAAGCATTTCAACAAAAAGTCCTTGAAAATCCCAGAAATCTCCAACTCATCCAAGTTTATAAGATCAATGAAATCGTGGTCCTGTGTGCATCTAGAAATCCTTCTCAATGCTTTCATTGGCGGATACAGATTTTGCAATGGTGGTTTCCCTGTGAATAGTTCGTAAGCACAACATCCCAAAGACCAAATATCTGCCTTGTAGCTATGTCCGCCATCGTGGTTCAGAATCACCTCTGGTGCCATCCAATAGGGTGTCCCCACAGTAGTATTTCTTCTAGAAAAATTGGAGGAAAGCTGAGTAGATACACCAAAGTCGGTCAATTTCACATCCCCTTGCTTATTTACCAAAATATTCTGCGACTTCAAGTCTCGGTGAATCTTTCCCTGTCCATGTAGGTATTCCAATGCTATCAATATTTCGGTCATTATCACCAGAATTGACTTTTCGTCATTTACCGGGCCAGGCTTGAGCAATTCAAACAAGGATCCTCCGTTCACGTATTCCATTATCACCCATAATTTATAGTTCTTCACAAAGCACCCATAGAACTTAGTGATCTGCTGGAGCTCGCATTCCGATATAATGAGGATTTCCTTGTTAACTTCAAACAAGTCTGTCTGGTCATTTTCCAAATCTATCTGCTTTATTGCAACCTCCTCACCGTTATTCTTAATAAGTCCACGATAAACAACCCCAAATGCCCCACGTCCCACCTCCTCACAAATCTCTAACTCATCTGATGATAGAATCCTACTATTCATTTCAATGTTGCAGGCTCTATTTCAATGTGGCATTTCTTTGCAAACAAATTGTTTTTAGTGCATGCACTAGCGCGGGTTTTGGAACTACAAAAAATGTCATCTTCCCATCTCTATTGTCATAGAAGATGGCAGCAAAACCAAAGCATGAGCTGGTACAAGATAGCGTCGTTTACGCCGAATGTTCTTCATGTCAGACATATGGGATATGTCAGTATTGCTAAACGGTATTTGTCGAGAAAAAGCAACGGGTTTGCTCCGGAATTGTTTGATGATATTGTGCTAAGAAAGACCTTGACGGCAAACAAATTAACTGATAACGAAAAGATCAGGTGTACAATATTCAATAGTTCTGGTGATATTGTGCACCATGGTGAGGGAATCATGAAATACCAATTTATGAAAGACTACAATTTGGTATCTAGAGACTTTCGCAAGATTTCAAGACATCACCACTCTAACAATACGACCAACGCCATCAATATTGACATAGTTCCGTCGATCATTACTAGAAATGACTGTGTGCTACTAAACTTGCTTAACATCAGGGCCTTGATCAAGCACGATCGGGTGGTGATATTTGATAGTTTCAGTACTCCGGGGTCAGGTTTGAACGAATCTCATTCTCATGGCTTATTTCTAAGCGCAATACAGGAGAAATTAAGGAGTGAAGGGGATGCAGATAACCTACCTTATGAATTTCGAGCACTTGAAGCTATTTTGATCCATGTCACCAACAATTTAACGACCGAAATGAAAGTTCATAAAACAGTGCTTCAGAATATATTAAATGGGTTAGAGTCGCATATAGATAGAGTCAAATTAAGATATTTGTTGATACAGTCGAAGAAAACCACCCAATTCCACCAAAAATCCATGTTAATACGTGACTTGTTGGATAGTATTCTAGAACAAGACGACGAATTGAATTCGTTTTATTTGACAGAAACATTTGAAGGGGCACCAAGGCAGCACACAAACCATGCTGAAGTGGAGATTTTATTAGAATCTTACTATAAAACCTGCGATGAAATCGTTCAAACTGTAGAAAATTTGATATCGGAAATCAAAACAAGTGAAGAAATCATTAATATAGTGTTGGATTCTAATAGAAATGAGCTTATGTTACTAGGATTAAAGTATTCTACAGGATTATTATCAATGGGTATTGCATTATATTTATCTGCCGTATACGGTATGAATTTGGAAAATTTTATAGAAGAATCTAATGGGGGATTCGAATTAGTTGTTGTGTGTGGATGCATTCTGATTCTCATCATGGCCATTATTGGCGCTAAAAAGTTAAATCAACTTCAAAAAATAACAATGACTGGTGCTGTGAAAAACAAGGGGTACAGGAAGTCACATAGGTGGTAACATATCCTGATTCCCCATGTATCATATTAAGTATATAGAATATATGGTATTAATGAATGTAATGAATTTTATTTTTTCTCAAATTCAACGTTTATCTCAGGAGTTAAGAATGTTAAGCTACTGCTTCTGGTTCGTATTTCATTTTTAGGAGTACCCGGTTTTCGTATCTTTGGGATATGAAGCTCATCGATAGAGTTCACTTTTGAATGACTAGGAGATGCACTGGGTGATGGTATTGGTGTTTGACCAGTTCTGAATTGCCTGAGAACAAAACTCTCGGAACCAGTACTTAAAGGTCTGGGACTTTTGGGCAAAGCAAGTTTAGTATTTGTTATAGAAGTAGGCTGAATTGATTTCTTCAATGGAAGAGTCCCGGTCTCTTTATTTTTCTTAACATTAAATTTTTGCTCCACTTCAACCAAAGACTTAAATAACTGGCTTCTTAATTTCACGTTCAAGAGATCACAAAGTAATTCATTATATGCATCTAATGGTGGCTTGAAGCCAGTTGCACTTTTAACTGTATAAGGCTTTAATATCGTATGAGTAAATGGGATAGCTCCAATTACATCCATTGAATTCAATTTAATAGATAATTCTTTTATAGTTTGCGGTTCATCATATTGAATTAGATCTTCTGATAATTCATCTGATATCTTATAATTTGGGATTTGAGCAATATTAAACACTATACTGATATGTTCTAATAAAAAAATTAGAGCACTGAGATTACTTCTTGGTATAGCAGATAAAATTTTTATGACTTCACTATGTCTACTCTCCTCATTCTCTGTGGTCTTATTTTCGGTATTTCCATAGACTTTCATAAGAGGATCAAAGGCAATACAAGGAATCAAAGATTCGCTCAATTGCAATAACCAATTCCTTATAAAGGATATCATTACCGAATTATCTTTGGTATTTAAATAATCAATAATCTTAGATAATATTTGATTTTGTAAAGATGATTCTTGAGTCGAATCAATATCTTTCTTCGGCTCAAATTCGCTAATTATCCCAATCAATTGTTCTTTGATCATCCAATGTCTTTGATGATCTATAGGCGCCAACCAAAACTTATCAATCTCTTCGTCATCATTCAGTTTAGTTTCAACCAATGTAAGAATTTTATATAAAAAGTGCGGTATTGATTTTAAACTTAATAGTTTATTTGGATTGTCATTAGAATCATTTACTAGAGATTGTAATGGAATATCTCGGTATAGATTGAATTGGTAACGTAAATTTTGATAATTATTGTTCGCCTGATTTGTGCTGAAATGCTTCTTTTGAAGGTTATCTGGAGATATAACTGATGGAGAATAAATACCAGTGCTGAAATTTTCTAAAAGGGTACTAAAGTCACCAGCGTAGTTTTGCTTTATATTGTATTCATTAATGAATTCAGTAGCAAACTTGTGTAACCTTGAAGATGAATTTAAAGAAAAATTGTAAAGTATCTCCAGAAGTTTCGTTAAACTTTGATAAATAAGTTCTATCTTTCTTTTTTCAAAATCTTCTAAAACCAGTAAATTGTTTTGAAATTCTAGGTCTAAGAAATGTCTTATATCCTGGCATTCTAAATATCCCTCATTATACTTTTCTTCGGTTTCAATCAACATATCTGGGTAATTTTTCTTTAATAAAGATGTCGTAACGTTTTTAAACATACCATTAAACCTTTTTGATGCATTCGATGCAATCTGGTTCATAGCATTAGAGGAATAATCTTCAAGGGGATTGTTGTTTTTTCCATCATTATATTCTTCGATTTCTTGATTCTCGATATCTTCATCGTCGAATTTGGAGGTATACATAGAAAGATCAGTCCATTCAAGCCATAATCCTTCACCTTTAAACTTTTTTGAACCGATAAGCCCAGTTCCAACAGCAAGCTTTAAATCTAACAAACTTTGCCCTACTTTTTCTAAATTAGAACGAGTAGGATCTATTCCAAAAGGCCTCTTTGTTTTGAAATAATTACATAACAGGTCACTGCTGAATATTTCATTTCTATAACCAGGAATAATTATTCTTTTCTTTTTCGTTGGTACGTTCCTAATTAAGTCTGAAATTAATGAAGATAATTGTTCTTCATTCCTCAACTTTAAAGGTCCAAGTTGTAATGGAAACTCAAATTGAGACTCGTCCGACGAATCATCAGATATATCTGAATTTAGATCAGATTCTTCAAAATGTTCTTCCTTTGAAAATTTCCTTATAGAATCTAAAGGGTTTTTATCTGTCAATTGGTTGGTATCGACTTGGCCATCCCTACTCTGTGATAACTCGATCATCTTCTTATATTCCTCAAAGTTTTCCTTTAATTTTTCCACTTCTCTGTATTTAGTTTCATAACTGTGAAATAAGTCTTCGATATTATTAATCATACTTCTTAATTTAGGTTCGTGACTTTTCGTGAAGTGTGAAATTTTCTCCAACACCTCCCTGTCAATCATAGATGCTAATATCAGTAAATTATGGGCATCAGCAATCATTTCGTCTGTATATTTCTCAAACAAGAAGCTCATACTTACCTGCTCTTTCCCTTTCGGATCCTTTTTTTCCATTTGTTTTACTTCTGCAAGTTGTCGATTGGCTTGTGAGACAGATCTGAACTTGAATGGGCTACCTAATTGAGTCTTCTTAAGCCTTGATTCAATGGAAGAATCATATGAATTTTCATAATAAGGACGTAGCGAACTAGTAGGAGTATATGTTTCAATGGATAATTTGTTTAATTGTTGGCTATTAGAATGGAAGTAGCTCATATAATTGAACACCAATTTACTTAATTCATGGATTTGCTCAATTGATCTATAAGTTTGATCCCTAATTCTATCGATGCCTGTCTTATAATCAGAGCTCCAATATACGTTGGCAAACTTATCCGTCATTTTACTCTTATATTATCCTGCCGTTCAATTGATTTGATTTGCGAATTTTATAAATTGAGAGTAGATTTTTTTGTAAACAATATATAAATACATCAATAATGGAACAAACAAAACGAGAAATTGAAGAATACAAAAGAGATATATATTCTTTAACGAATGAAGTTGAATCATTAGAATCTACATATAATATATTATTGAAGGAAATTAATTCATTTGATGAAGAAATACTAGATTTGCAGAATGTTGATAGTGCTAAAGAAATTAACAGTAATATTCCTCAAATATTACAACATAATCATATAGTGGGCCCATTGAATATTTACTTTGCTAATGCTGATAAGGATAAAAATTCAGATGATGAATTGCAACTCAAAAGAAGAAAGTTAGATCAGCTTAGTAAAAGTACTTATAAACAGAATGATTCAATTGAAGTTAAAGAAAACATTCTTTATGAAAACATATATAGACTTGGAGGAATAACGGCATTTCCGATTAATGATTTTTTATTTAAAGGAGAGGAAGAACTCTTAGGTTTGCGTTTTGATATAATGACCCATTTGCATCACAGATATCTAACTCCACATTATGTCATACTAAGAAAAGTTGAAGGACTAGATAAAATGCAGCAGATAACGTATGGGTGGTCCGTTTATAGACATACATTACCGGTATATGTTCCATTAGGAGAATTATCTAACAAGTTGAACACGGATAACGACTCGGGAATAGTTGAGTTCACCAAAGATATTCGTCAATATTTGTTGAATATTCAGCATAAACACGATAAATTTGATGTCATAGCCCAGTTTAAATTTGAAAACTTTGGCATAAATAATGATAAGAACGTTTTACGAAAAATAGATAAAGATTTGCTGTGTCAGAAATTGATCTTATATGTAACAAATAGAACAAGAGGCCAAGGGTATCACACTATAGATGTGTTTTGTACAAATACTGTTATCCAAAAAGCGGATATAAAAATAAATAATGCTGATAATGACTATAATGACGATATATTTCTCTGCGAGAATATTCTAAGGAACTGCTCTGTGGATGATTTAGTTAAGACTTTCCGGAAAGTGTTTAAATATTTGATTCAGAAGAGTATCATATAATTCAAATAATATAAATACTATTAATTTAATACAGATATTAACATTAAACATAAAAACATAAAAACATAAAGCGTAAAAAATAATACGGTAATAAAAAAAAAAATTAAATGCTTGAAAATCCTTCGAACTTTTAACTTTTATACACAGTAAATCTAAGCATACTCTAGTCAGCACCTAAAAGGCATTACCAAAACCAGCGCCAGTTGGTTGGTAACTAATTCCAGTCATGTTTTGACCCAAGGCTGGACCATTTGTAATCATCAAAGGTTGTCCAACAGGTTGATCTTCATCCTGCTTTTCAGCTTCTCTTCTCTTAACCAAATCATTATAAACCTCATTTAACTTTTTCTGGTTTTCAGATGCAATAGAAATTTCATAAGGCTTAATAAAGTTACCTAAATCATGTAACCAAGATAACTCAAGGACATAATCGTATTCGATATACTCGTAACAAGTATACAATAAGGCAACAAAGCATTCATGGTTACCGGTTTCAACGAAGTAGTCTAACAATTCATGAGAAATTTTAGATGACTTGGATAAAGAGGCTGTCTTTATTAATTCAGGCCATAATTTATCATTCTTCAAGATGGAAATTGCCTTATTAAACTTCTTTTCCTTAGTGTATAAGATGGCAGAAATTTGTCTGAAGAAAACGATTTCATGATTCTCTAATCTCTCAGCCAAATCTAATTTGTTAAATCTATTATTAGATTCGTTTTCAATGGAATCCTTCAATGCCTTGTAATCTTCTTCTTCAATCAATAAATCATGGTATGCAGAATTGACAACTGAATTGTTCTTGTCTAAAACAGAAATCAAGAACGGTTTGATCATTGGCAAATTATCATTTGCAACAAAAAGTCTAATAACTCTTGGAATATCTAACTTTGGAGTCAAAACTGATAATAAATCAACAATTAAAGATGGGTTTTCATTTAAGTAAAAGTTAATAGCCTTGTAATAGATTTCTAAATTTGGAGCTTTAACAATGATTTCCTTGAATGAGGAATGGTCAAATGCGATTTCTGACTTTTCAATCATAGTTAAAGCGGCATTATCCCATTCTTCATAATGGCAGTATAGGAAAATAAGTTCTGGGTACAAATGAGCTTCCTCACAAGCAGTCAAAACCTTTGGAATATTAATTCTTGACCAAAATAATTTCAAATGTTCCATAACCTTCTCAGGGCTGTATTTACTATATAAAATGGCCAATTCAGTGAACATACCCATGTGAGCTCTTTCTAATCCTAAACCGCTTTCAAAGAGGGCAATAACTTCATTGAAGTAACCGTTAAATTCATAAGTCTTTACTAACTCTGGTAATTCTTCGGCATCGATTATTAAGTTCAAACCACAAATTTGAGCTAACCTAAATTCCTTATTTTCAATACAAGCACTGTTAACTTGTTTCCAGACGTTAGTGTTTGAAGCCTTCCTAGCACAGTCGACAGCACCTTGATAGTCTTCTAAATAAACTAATGTGGTAGCTAATTTAGAGTACTTTGAAACATTAGAATATAAGATCTTAGCACCCTTATAGTTCTTTGATTCGAACAACTTGTCACCAATTTCTTCCAAATTAGCTACATTTGGTCCACTGACAAACTTTTCGATATCTGGTAATCTGTCTAAGGTGGCATAAGCATTAATTAATGCACCATCAATAATTGGTTCTCTCAAAGTCTCTCTTGCCATGTCTAAGAATGAAACCAATTCCTCTTCCTTTCCACCATGTTCTGAGATCTCGATAACTTGTTCAAAGTTATCTGGGTTTTTAGACTTAACATAAGACTCAATAGCTTCTGGAATACGTAATCCATTTAATTGGGCAGTACCTAATTGGTACCATAAATCAGAAGTATCATACTTTTCAGCATATTGTTCACCTCTGTCCAATGACATGATATCTTCAACTAATACCTTCATAGCATCAGTTCTTAATTCAAACTTATCGTAAACTTCAAATGCTTCTTCATAAAGCTGATTATCAATACATAATGGGGCAATTTCTTCAGGGTCAAACTTATCTAACTTTTCGATGTAATTCATAACTCTTGAAACATCTGCCTTAATAGCAGTTAAGATTAATAAACCCTGTAAAGAAGGATTATCATTGAATGGGGAAGATTCTAAAATAATCTTTTCTAATAATTCAATCAATTCATTTGGTAAATCATTTTCCATGAAAGCCTTAACGGTCAAGGAGATTGGTTCTGGGTCAGTCAACTCTGGAATACCAGTAGAGATTACTTGATCAACTAATTGTCTTCTATGACCATTTTCTTCAGATAAAACCTTATTCCATAAGTCAAAGTCGGATTTAGCTAATAAGTATCTAGCTTGGTATTTGTACATCTTGTTTTCGTTTGTGATATTGATCAATTCATCATCATTACCACCTTTAGAGTAACAAATATAAGCCAAATATGGATCTCTCTTTTCACAGTACTTACCCACAACAATAGAATCATAATTGTCATTTTCTTGTAAGAATTTTTCTGGTGAATTGTTAGAATCAATGTAAATCTTAGCTAACGTGTTATATACTTCTTGATCATTAGATCCACCTTCCAAGGTTTTTTCTAAAAATGGTAATAAAATTTTAAGTCTGTTTCTCTTCTCAACTTCACTTACTAACTCCTTGATTGGTACACGGCCCAAAACAGATAATAATAAGTCCTTGATGATTTTTTCATCACAATCAACGTCTAACAAACCAGCAATAACTTGTGGAGTGTTAGCTGGATTAACAGATTGAACGTAGACTTCAATAAACTTGAAGTATTGATTCTTGTATAAGTATAAGATCAAATCATGGACAAAGTTGAATCTATCACAAACAATAATCAATGGTAGTTGGTCATCAATCTTGAATTCCTTCAAGAAATTCTTGACTTTTTCACCATTATAAACATTATTGTCTCTAACAACTCTTTCAATTTCCTTAGTTTGGTTCATCTTAGCAGCGGCCTGGATGTATTTAAAAACAACATCTGGTTCTTGTGTCAAATTAACAATTGAAGATAAATAGTAATATTCACCTTCTACACACTTGTATTCTTCAAAAATATTAATTAAAGTAAGAGCACCAATTAAATCAGAGTACTTCGTAGCAACTTGGATAACAATTTGCAAGTTTTGTTGCATGTTCTTACTTAATAATTCTTTAATACAAGCAACTGATTGTTGGATATTCAATTGTCCAAAATAACCAACTAACCAGTCATTAGGGAGTACATTGGTATGAACAATAACTCTCTTAATGTCCTTCAAATCATCATAGTGTTCTAAGGCTCTTTGGAATAATCCTGATTTTTCACAGAGTTTTCCGATTGTTGGCTTATCATAATGACTGAACATATTGTTACCTAAAATGGCATCAGCAACTTGAGGAGCGTGTAACAAGTTGATTTCTAAAACCTTTGTTTGTAAGTGGCCCTCAGCTGGAGAATCGTTTTTTAAGGCATCTAACAAGAAAGCTGTACCTTGCTGAATATAATTTTGAGAGAAGAACAAGTCAGCGACAGTTTCAACATTGATCTTTATATCAGAACTTGATAATAATGAAGTTGCAAAATCACTAGCCTTATCAGGGTTGACTCTAACTAAATTTTGGATTAAATTAGTAAAGTCTGGATTGTAACCAGCCTTTTCACAGTAAGGCAAAATCATTTCTATCTGACCCAATTCAGCTAAGCAAGAAACAACCTTGATGTGAATGTTAGCCCTAATATAAACAGCCAAGGCCAATTGAGCATCATTGTAAGACTTAACAATGTCACCAAGCTCTTCAGAAGAAGTCAATTTATCTTCTTTCAACCACTTTTCAAATAATGGTTTACGATCTTGTTGTAACACTGGCTTGGCTAATTCAATGGATTCATGCTTGTTTAAAGTTCCTCTATCCAACAAAATGGAGAAATATTGTAAGATAGGAGAAATTTGACCAGGTTGAGGGGTGATATGTTTTAATTTATTGATAGTATCTTGAGTACGTAATTGGTCGGAAGATGCAGCAACCTTAGCAGCATTGGTATAATCACCTTGATTCAAGTAATTTTGAAATTGTTGAGTGAACAAGTTTTCAGCTCCTGGAAATCCACCGCGAGATGCCAAAGATAACGCCAATGGTACATTAGATAATTTTTCTAAAACGTATGGAATAATCTTATCTTTGGCAACTTCAACAGTTAAAACTTGACCAGCCTTATTGATTGTTACAATACCAGTACCATTATTGTAAGAAGATGCAGTAAAAACAGGATCAGCTGTTATTCTATTGACGAATAAATTGGCACCAGTCTCCATATCATACAAGTGGATAAAACCATACTTTGTTAAAATATAAATAATTCCAAATTGATTAGAAGCCTGCAAACTGATTGGGAAATCGTTAGCAGCATCTTGTGGGAAAAAAATATCAACTGTCTTTTTTGGAAAAGCTGGATTACCTTCAACATGATCAATTTCAATGATGTGTAAATTACCTTGACCTTGGGCATTCTTGTTACCTACACAGAAGACCTTGGTTGGTTGTGTTGCACCACTTAATGTCATTGATGCAAACTTAGAAACATGACCCTCGATGGCTTGTGATACGTTACGGGACTTGGAGTATAATTGAATGTGACCAGCTATACGACCATCTTCTTGAGCAATACCAGTTGCTGCAAACCAGTTTAAATCTGAATCAGCAACAATATTTATAATTTGACAATTGTTAAGACTTTGGTGTCTTTCTGTCAACTTGATTGGACCATCGTTTGTGCCGTCAAATATATTCCAGTAGTAAATTGAGCTTGAAGTGACCAAACCCAAATGCTTGTCATCTAACCATTTCCAGAATACGACTGGTACGTCTAAGGTGAATGATTTCAATCTTTGTTTAGTACCAAGATTGAAAATTTGTACTGTAGTACCATTTGCTCTCAATGAAATGACAAATTCACTTGGGTGCATGATGGCATTATCTGCTGACATGTTCTTCCTTGTGATTTCGTTGTTATTTTTCAAATCAACAATTGCTACGGTGTTACCATTAGCTCCGGACTCTCTGATACACACATATCTGTCAGATTCCAATGTAGTTGATTTGAAATCAAGTGAGGTTTCTTGAATACCCAATTGAGTCAACTGCGTTAATTCAGTAAATTCAATAGGTATATCATTCGACATTTTTACTTCTATATTCTCTCTATAGCGTCAGTAGTTTGAAAGGTTTATTTTGAAGTTGTATTCACTATCCTATGATGATCACCTTTCAAATCTTGAAAGGTTAGAATTGATTATAAATAAAACCTTAAAGTTAATTGATTAGCTTGATCAAATATACAATTGTGATAATTGGCATATACAGATGTTTGGTGGAAACTACCCTTGAGTGTTGTCCATTCGGAAGATCGATCGCTATTGATTATGTAATTGCTGACTAACTTGGGTGAGATTTTGCTTTTCCCAAAATAATGAGAAACGGTGAGTTCCAATCATACTATTTGAGGAAGGGTTTATTTATAGAATATAGTAGAACTACGTCAGAAATAATGTGTAGGGACTTGTTTATTTGTATAAATCACATTAGAGATGCAATCTAATTTTTATGATATTTAATTATATAGGTGGTTTTACTGCATATATCGCATCTTCTACTATTGCATTAGTATACCCAGTAGGTGTAGAATCGTCTCTGGTTGAGCGGTGGTCCCTTATATATTTTTTGACGTATTTCCAGTCGCTGCCATACCAGTCACCGGTGAGGATGGAGAGTTCTGTTTGTTTCTGGGCATCCAAGTTGTAATCAGCGCTTTCATGGGCAAATATCGATTGTTCCCAATCGATAAGCCAATATGCCACTTTTCGAATTGCGACCTTTACGTACTCGGGAGTAACATAGAGTCTATCTGTATCATGGAAAAGCCAAGCTATTAACATGATACAAAGATCATTGATAGCATCTATGGCTCTGGTGGACAACCGAGTGGTATTGGGGGCTAATGAGCATAGACGATGGTTTCGCATGAATACCACTAGAGAGTATATATAGCCAGAGATTTCGGGGGATAAATATACATTATGCCGTGTATTCCTTACTTTGAGGATTAGCTCACTGTATGACCTTTCACCCAAAACACCATCAGATTCCAATGAGACATGCTCTTCGGCAACAGGACAATTGATACTAAACCAAAAGCATTCCTTCAATAATTGATTAATTCGCGGCACACCATGATGATATTGTAAAACCATAACGACGGTGAAGTACTGTGGTTTGTATATGGTGAGTCCATCAATCACCGCTGGTTCTTCTATTCTTGATGACTGATAGGTATTATATAAGTCGATTTGATTTACCAACTTAGTCAACCATTCCTGTCTTTCATCATTCAAATATTGTAGATTCTTCCAAATAATCACCTGTTTGTACGTTAATGCTTCACCCACCATACACGTCATTTCTTGTAAGATCAGTCGATACGAGTCTGTATTAACGAACTCAATAAGATCAATAACTACTACTTCTTCGCTCTTGACTTGGCATATCTTGGATAACACAGCCTGAAATTTCTCCACGAACTTACCTTGGTTATCGGTAAAAGCAGCAAATCTTTTCAGCCCAGCAAGTGCTAATGAAACTGCTGCATATATGTTGTCCATCTATCATTCATTCACCCACAAACAATGTAGGCATTTGTTATTATTTTGAATTTCTATTACTCTGTCAATACCTAATCTTGCATCTATTGTCACGAGAGTGTCGCGACATTGTCTGCGACATTTGTAAACGCGTTTTGTGGCATTACAAGCCTTGGTTTTAAAGGACTTATTTAAAACAACATCTTCATATCAAAACAAAGTTTTAGGTGCAAAACACTTAGCTGGGAGTAATTATTAGTTATAAACGACTACGTTGATTGATTTTTAGCACCACTGAGCTATGATAACTAAGCTCCAATCGTTACCACCTTTCTTCAGAAGCGAGGCTTCGCCTAAAGTACAAAATTCAGCATTTCCTCCTTTCAAAATAGAACACCGTTATAAAGGTGTATATGAAAGGGCTGGTTTTGATGTGAATCTTTCGGGAATGGACATTGAAACCAGAAATCTTAGTGTTTCTGGAGGCGGATACTTAACACCACCCAAATCAGCATCACCTAGTGCATCAAAATCATTTACCACGTCTGAGAACATAGTGCAAAATGATTCAGGAAGACAGAAAAAATTGGGAAAGAGTGAAAATAAGTCAGCAATTGAGTTGAAAAAGGAAGCTTCCGATCTTTATAAGATGATGCCTTCTTCTGCTACATCGCTTCCAGCATTGCAGGATCACAAGGATAATGGAGGACCATATAAGTCAGCTCCATATACAAGTGGCGGAAGAATGCCATACGAAAGTGATAATAATATTGTGTTGAGACAAAATACATTTGATTCTTCTAAATACGATGAAAATATTCGTTCAGTTAAGGCACCAGACCACCAGATGAACCATAAAAACCTTCGTTTGGATCTTGGCGTTTCCCCTTCTGGTTCGGAAAATGCATATGAGTCAATTCCTCCAAAATCTGATAATGACAGTTCTATAAACAACTGTGGAGCTTCATCAAATTTGCATAACCATGTATCACCTATCAAGTCTTCGAATGTTTTTGAGAAAAATATTGAAAAAAATGAAACGCCATATCCAGAATTCGACACCGTTCCTCAACAGGCATTTAATCAGAAAGGTTCTGAAATAGATGAACTGGATGATGAACAGCAGTTTGATTTCAATTCGCCATTTCAACAACAGGGAAGGTTTGAGTCAAATACTATTCACCAGGAAGTTGAAGCGAATAACACTTCAAATGGTGTAAAGTCAGAAATTCATCAAGATGATGAATCTCCTAAAATCCCTCCAAGGAATGAACAACGCGTAGCGTATGACTCTCCTGCAGCACTGTCGATTTTTGTTTCAAGGTTCGACAGCTTTATTAAGAATTCCGAAATGAATTCAAGAGGTAGCGTAGATAGTGGAATGCTCAATCCTAACGGAAACAATGGTTACGATGATCTTGTAAAGAATCCGCAGAGAGTAAGTAACTTATCAATGGTCAGTTCCATCATATCTAAAGAATCAGAATATGAAGATGACGACGAGATAGAAAAAGAATTGGAAAGACAATTACAGAGTCTCAAAGTTGGTGGTTCTGCGGGTGTCAATAATGGATCTGAATACCCTAATCATTCAGAAGCCATTGCAAACAATAATGTACAATCAAATATTCCAATAATTAACATTGAAAATATTGATCATTCAAAAACATTAGATTATACCACTCCAAATTCATCATTCCATTCTGTGAATACTTCGGAATTTATATCTGCTAATAATTTACAAACCATTGACGATCCCCAGGACGAAACGCATTCTACTTTTTCTTTCGAAACTGTCGAACCATTGGCTATCAGACAAAATGACACATCTTCAACTGAAAACTCTACGAATTATATGGAATTAAGTAATGGTGCGTATTATTCCAATGATAATAATGTGAGAGCATTGTCAAATTCAGATAAACATTTAAGTTCCAGCACGGTTCATACAAGAACACTTATCCCAGAAGATGATGATTTTGTAAAGCCATTAAGTCCGAAAACACATCATGTGGAAAAGGAATTAAGGGATATTGGCATGAGAGATTTGAATGAAAGTTCAAACACGTTGCATAATTTTGAGGAAGGGAATTCTGCCGTTCAAGAGATCAACAACCAAAATATTTTACCTTCTAAAGAATCGTTTTGTGATACTCTTGGTCATAATAATACAGCCGAGAGCTATGTGGTTACACCAGCTCCGATTTCTTCTGGTAATGAAACTGAAGCCCATAAATATCTACCAGGTGAAGGTCCATGTCGTTCCTGTAATTTTGAAATTAATTCAAGCGGTAAGGGATCTCAAAGAGCTATTCACTCAAAGAGTGGTGAATTGTCGGGACAATGGCATAGGGGCTGTTTTCATTGCAACTATCATGGATGTAAGATACTATTTAATAAAAACGTTCAATGTTATGTTTTGAATGATATGCCACTCTGTCGCCAGCACTATCACGAACGAAACAATACTATATGTGAAAGTTGTAAACATGGTATTGAAGGGGAATGTGTTGTAAATGAACTAGAGCAAAAATGGCATTTAAATTGTTTACTTTGTTATTCATGTCATAATTCCATTAATTCGGATTACTACTTAATTAATGGGTTAGTCTTTTGTGAAAAAGATGCCGAAGATTTTATCAATGGTAGACAAACTTATGGAGAAAGCAATGGATTAACATCAAAAGATAAAATTGAAAAGAGAAGAACTAGACTTTTGTATGTAGAATAATGTGTAGATAGATAATTATAGTTGAAATTGTATACAGATTTCAATATAATCAACATCAAAAGGTATTTATAAGGAGGAAATTTATTTATTTATAATTATATACAATTTGTAGACATGTCATTTGGATTATAAAAGTTTAGATTGGTTCTTAGATACATCTTTATCGGGATCTTCCAATACCAAATCTTCTTCATCTTCAATTATAAAATTATCTTCATCATAATCTGCATTTGTTAATTCTACATCATTACCTAATTCAAGCTCATCATCAAAATTTCCGAAAACAATTCTATCATATCCTTCTTGCGTGTTTGACCCGTGGCTTTGGCGATATATTTCTAATTTTCTTTGCATCCTGACATAAATAAGATACGCAAGTAAGGATGATGCAACAACTGTTAAAAACATTGTAATTAAATCTATTATCTTAGTTGATCCTGATCTCTTCTCATCTCCAAGCTCCTTCATCTTATATCCAAGAAAAACGTGAATTAAGAGTTTAGGTGAGGTTATAAGGGAAGCAAGAAAATAAGTCATTGTTTGCAACTCCGGAATAGCAGCCAAGGCACCATTAGATAATGAATAAGGTAATGGTCCTAACCTTATCAATATAAGTAGTAATAAAGATTGGTCTTCTCTAAGAATTTCTGAGAATGCTCTAAAAATATCATTCGAAGATACTAGCTTCTTGGCCTGATTCTTTAATAAGTACCTAAATATAATAAACGAACAAAGCGAGCCTAATACTGATGCAGAAGCTAAAATTAGCCATCCATTTGGGAATCCATATATCATACCGGCCAACATAGATAACGATGAAAATCCAATCAAAGGAGGAAATCCAACAAAAAATACCAATAAAAAGAGTATCAACTTTCCAAAACGTAAACTATACCATTTATCAGATAATTCTTTCATATAGTAAATGATTTTCTTATGGAATATTAATAATACCAACACTAAAATGCTTGCTATTATTAAGAGTAATATTATCAACACCTTTTTAATCTTTGACTGCTGTTTATACCATTCTAGAGTATGATTTCCTAAGTTCACTACAATTTCCTTTTTCTCTTTAATTAATTGGATAATGCCCTCCATCTCTCCAAGTTCAATTATTTATTTGAATAACCAGTTCTTGAAATCTTCTTATACTATGAAAACCTAATGCTCTTTTGGTGTAGATGTTATGTGCAGTTCTGTTGTATCCCGTGAACTCTTATTTTTGGCTTTTTCTGTATTAACTACAGGTAAGATTTTAACTTCGTAATACTTTCTATAATTTATTATGATGGTTTCTAAAAGCAAATTAATATACAGATGTTATAAATGACGTGGGAAAATTTAATCTCTTTCCAATTGGTTTGGGAAATCGTTGATATCAGCATTTTCGTAAATAACCTTGTAAGTGGCTTCGAATAATGGGAATTCTTCCTTTAAGTCGTAGTTTTCCAATAATTCATGAACTTCCTTGGCAGTTAAAATACCTTGAGAAGATTGACCATTTAATAAGATTTTTTCAGCTTCCCAAGCATCAACCTTGTTCTCAATCATATATCTAGCAACCTTAACATTTCTACCACCAGCACAGGTGGTAATTAAATCAGCGACACCAGCACTTTCTTCTGTGAAGGTAGATGGGTTTGGAGCAGATTTGGCCTTGATACCGAACTTTTGCCAGTAAGAAGCAAAATGTATGATTTCCTTAATACCAATTCTCATGACCGCAGCCTTAGCATTATCACCCCAGCCGGCACCTTCGACAAAACCAGCAGCAATGGCAACGACGTTCTTTAAAGCACCTGCAAAAGAAGCACCAACAACATCATCAATGACGTTAACATGGAAATAGTTTCTGTGGAATGCTTGCTTTAAGATAAAGCTGTCGATATCGACACCTTCACCTCTGAAATCTTCTGGAATGGTATAACCAATAGAGGTCTCAGACCATCTTTCTCTGGCAACTTCATTAGCAATGTTAGCACCAGATAAGACACCACAATAGATGCCTAAAGTGTCAGTAATAGATTGTGATAATAATTTACAACCTTCTGGACCAACTTCCAAACCCTTTAAACAAGAGATGGCTCTCACATTTGGCTTAACCTTACCAACCAATTGCTTACAAATTCTAGTTAAGAATTGATGTGGAATGTTGAAAACCAATAAGTCAGCATCTTCAACAGTAGAGACGATATCTGGGTTAGCAATTAAGTTTTCTGGTAACTTAACTTCTGGTAAGTATTTGACATTTTCGTGTTCAGTATTAATGATTTCAGTCAATTTCTTGCCTTCAATTTCTTCTTCGAAAACCCACATGTTGACATTCTTTTCAAAGATTTCTGGCTTTTCACTGGTGTTTTGAGCAACAATTCTAGCGACAGCAGTACCCCAATTACCAGAACCAATGATAGCGATTCTGAATGGTTTTTCAATAGTGTATGGTAAAGATGAAGTCATTTTTTTAATATTGTATTTTAATGAATATTTATGATTCTGAAAATTAATGTGTTCAAAACGTGAAGACTCGTTGATATTTATAGTGTTCATTTCCTCTGATGAGCCTATCCTCTTTTTGGTGATGATGTCACATCACTTATCACGTTTTCACCGCTAGTTTATTCCGAATTTACTCTCGAAAATCGTTCCGAGGAGTTAGTTCTGGTGCACTTCCGACTTGGTGCTTTCTTTTTATGCTCCGATTCTGAACTTAGTCCCAAAAAATATCGTATTTTTTTCTTTTTAAGGGTTATGATTATTGAAAGTTTCATGTTTTACGTACGACTTTTCACAATTAGGTGGTCATCTAGTCGCTTAAACACCGAAAGAGGAGGAACAGTAGTATTTTACTAAGGCGCTCAAAGGTAAAGAACGTTGAAGAAAATAGTAAATTAATCTTGCATACAGGTGTAATTTATTTATTATCGGTGAGATTAGGTGCATCCGGAATCATAAATCAAAAGTACTACGTAATGGTAACGTCATGGTGCAAAAGGTGTTTCGTAATCAGCTATTACGGTAATGGTGCAGATATACTATCTGTTATCATAACTATTTGAAATTGGTAATGTGTAGTCTAGAATAACAATACGTATAACGGCCACTCTGTCCACATTGAACAAATTCTTGTTGTACCTACAACATGGATAATAACTTTAAAATGCAACGATCACAAGGAGAATTGATGTACACTACAGGCGTAATATGATTAAGAAAATTTCCAAGAGAAATGGTTTTTCTTATTTGGAGCTTAAATCAGGGTATTGGTAATAATTCTGGACAGTAAAATACATTTTTTTGGTTAATGATACTCTATTATTTCCTGAAATTGATCCGAAAACGAATTCCGGAAATAAGAGTGTAATTCGGAATCGGAGTGCACGGAACAATTGCTTGATTTTATTTCTTTTGGGAATGTTTTGGATTACCTTTCTTATCGGGATTTGGTCGAAACTGCAAATATACGTAGACTGCAGTACGGTTATAACCCAACTAACTTTTGGTCCATATGTACTTTTAGTACACCTTAAACGGCTTGATAATATATTTAAAAGAATATTACGGTGCGTTAGATGTATGAGGTGTTTATTAAACTGGTACTAACAGGTAAAATAACTATCAGAGAATGATTTTCCTTTAGTCCGAAATCATGTTAGGTTACAATTATTTATTGTTTAGATAATGGCTCTAAAAATACTACTTTGAAAGATTAACTTTAGTAAGCTTATATATCTTATACTAATGATCATCATTTCTGTAATCGTCATACTGTTCTTGTAGTTCTGGTGTAAGAATGCTTCGTCTTGGTGATGGTCTATCTAATCCCTCAAATGATTCTATCCATCCTCCAGGCAGAACTTGGTTTCCGCTTACTATTCTAGCAGCCTGTAAAGGTTCACTGATACTTGCCAAATCACCATCCTTAAGATGTGCTAATGGATCAGGTAAATGGCTCACGTTAGGCCTATTATTGTTGTTTTCTGGATGAGAAGCAGATATCTCTCTGTCATAATTCTTGTTGGTATCATTAGGACCCTTTAGATCTCTTAATGGATCACTTAAATATTGGCGAATATCTTCACCATTAGAAGTGTTCACTAATTTGTCTCCTTCTAGTTCGACGTTTCTATTTCCAATTGCAGTCATTAATTTTAAAAAGTTTGAGTTTTGGAATTTAAGGTTTGTTTCGGAAGACGTATGTGAATTTATCATTGTGCTTTCCACTTGCTTAGCAGTTTCAGCAAATTGATCTTTGTTTGTATCGGTATGAGTGGAATCTTCTTGCATTGGTTGTTCATTAAGTTCTTTTTCTATAATATCAAAATGACTATCGAACAATCTTTGCTCTTCCTCAAGCTTGTGTATTTCTTGATGTTCACTTAAATTATTACTCTGCATTGAACTTTGGGTGTAAATAGGCCCCATATTGTGGTTTCTCATCCTCAAATCTTGGCTATTTGCTGGTGTAAAGTGATGTCTTTGTTGGTTTGGGCTCGATGGTGACTGTTGAATATGGTTCTGTTGTATAAATTGTTCATGCCACGAACCTCCACTTAGTTTTGGCTGTCTGAATTGTTGATTAACTGTATTCTCCGATAAAGCTTGATTTTGATTTAACGATAAATGGGAAAAATTCTGAACCCAACCATTTTCCCTCT
Source organism: Schwanniomyces pseudopolymorphus (assembly GCA_030583345.1). Lineage (NCBI taxonomy): Eukaryota > Fungi > Ascomycota > Pichiomycetes > Serinales > Debaryomycetaceae > Schwanniomyces > Schwanniomyces pseudopolymorphus. Next base: position 190,198 of record JAJMIA010000017.1, on the reverse strand, counting down.
GTCTCTGGTCGCTCATTGGCATCCTTGGCTGTTGTATATGCTCCATAAAGTTGTTTGCAAATGCATTTCTGTCTAAACCACTGAAGTTATTAAATTCCTGGTTTAAATTATGGTCTACGGCAAGATGATTCTTAAATTGTGAATGATGACTATCAATTTGTCTTACACCAGCCTCATTTCTCAACGTATTATCTGTTTGAGCATACTTTGATAAATTACTCAAAGCATTTGTTGAGCAGTCGGTATTCATTTTTTATTGATTGAAGCTTTGATAATATACATATAAATATTTAAATTTGTTGAACTTATCAATGATTATCTATGATCACAAGATATCGATTTCCTCGGTGATATGATATTGTCCTGCATATAGAGTTTGGAATGGGGAATATTCATCAAAGTTTTATTACTGCCTAATAGCATATAATGTGTAGATAGCTATTACGTTAGTTATATGTTGACCACATCAACATTAGTAGATGGTTTCCATTTTAATTTTTTTTAAACATTTTTCTACTAATTTATTACTATTTTAATAATTTTTTATAATTTTTATAATGTAAGAGAACATTTCAGGAACTTCACGGGAATATTCTATACAATAGGATTAACGTTCAGAATATCACCACGATTTAAGAAAGAGGTATTCAGGAGTAACTAACAGTAATTATCCGAGTATTAAAACTATCAAAACAGGCACAATTAATTTAGCTGTAGTAAACTTTTGGTCGCAAAAAATAAAAAAGTTGTAGTAAATATTTCTCTAAGTGTTGGCAGTTACTAGAGGGTCCCTGCTAAAAAAAGAGAAGAGGAAAGAATATAAATCAATGTTAACAAAATATAACATATAGAGATGGTGTACAAATTTTTGACTGTTTAATAGCTAAAGCAACCTGGCTTAGTTTATATTCAGACATACTGTATATACTAAAATTTAGCAAACTAATCACTATCAAATAAACTATTAAAAATCCTTGGTATGAATTCATGTACATTGGAAGTTTGCATGGACCTGCCATGCTTTTCATAAGCATTACAACTGGCAATTCTCACCAAAGAAGATGCTGCAAAACAAGCAAGAGCGAGAGACTCTGAAGTTGAAAGTTTACCTTTACTTTCCACTTCCCAAACTCCCTTATTGTAATTGTTGGACCAGTTAATAAATGTCGCAAGTGCACCGGTTAAAGTATCACCCTGTCCTCCAACTCTCTTGTTGGATCCTTCGAATGAAACTGCCAAAGATTCATCTTTTGTAACAACTATATCGATAGATCCTTTTCTTATAACTGTAACTCCTCCTAAGGATTTTGACAACTCCTTTGTTGCTTGGATGGCTTCTTCTTTTCCTGTAGGCGATGACTTTACATTTAGCTTCTTTGCTAACCGATCGAATTCGACTACATTAGGAGTAAGTACTGCTTTATCATAGTTCGCAATGATACTAGGGTGTACCGATAATAAGTAAAGTGCATCCGCATCCAAAATGACCGGCTTATTAAGCACTCTAATCTCCTCAATAATTTTTAGTAATGTCTTTAACATTAGCGCATCGCGGCCAAATCCCGGACCAATAATAACAATGTCCACCCTATTTAGCAACAGCAGTACCTTCGGCATCACTCTCTTGTCTATAAAGTCACCTAACGGCGAAGTATCGTCTTTAATCAATTCCTCCACTTCCAATTGCTTAAACCTCTCGAGTTCGTCAGCCAGAACTGAGGATTTAACTTCACTATGTGATAGATCGTAGATGTAAGGATGAACCATCAAGTCCGGGCTATACAGCTTTAAAACATTCAGTGCCCCATGCTCACATATAATATGGTTCATATCAGATCCCACCATAGCTGCAGAATGACACGCAAAAAAAGGTGCTCCGGTGTAGTCTTCACATCCTCCTACAACTGCCACCTTCCCGGCTTGTCCCTTATGGAAGCTAGGAAGTAATGGTTGCACCAATTGCTTAGAAAGCTTTAGTAATTCAGTTTGACTTCTATTTCTAAACATTTGTGGCTTCATTAGTTAATTTACTAATAAATGTACTGATTACTTGCTCATATATATACGTATACATCCGTCTCGCAACCAATTGTATGTTTGCTTTAAACCAATATGCAGTCTTTAATTGAGTGTGGAACTTACTTAAGAAAGCCATATTTTTCATATGGTAGTTTTTATCACTTAGTGTCATTAAGAAGAATGTCATTTTTAAATAAAGTATCTAACCCAAAAACTTTCTTGCCAATAATCGCTACTGCTTCCTCCATCAGTTTAGCCTTTTATTACTCCACTATGCCAATAGCCAACGAGACCGGTAAAGCCTTCACTGGTTCTGATGAATGGATCGATTTGAAATTAAGGAAGTCCTGGGATACCTCCCACAACACTAAGCACTTTGTTTTTGATTTACCAAACAAAGATGATGTTTCTGGTTTAGTCACTGCTTCCTGTATCTTGAGTAAGTTTGTCACTGCTAAGGGTAACAATGTCATTAGACCATACACCCCAGTCTCCGACACTGAACAAAAGGGTACCATTGAATTTGTCATCAAGAAGTACAATGGTGGTAAGATGGGAACTCACTTCCATGACTTAAAGGAAAACGATACTGTTTCTTTCAAGGGTCCAATTGTTAAATGGAAGTGGCAAGCCAACCAATTCAAAGCTATTTCTTTGATTGGTGGTGGTACTGGTATTACCCCATTATACCAATTGATTCACGAAATTGCCAAGAATCCAGAAGACAAGACTAAGGTCGACTTATTCTACGGTAACATCTCTGAAAAGGACATTTTAATCAAGAAAGAACTTGATACTATTGCTGAAACCCACAAGGACCAAATCAAGATCCATTACTTTGTTGATGAAGCCACCCCAGAATGGAAGGGTCACACTGGTTTCATAACCAAGGAATACTTGAAACAATACTTACCAGGTCCATCTAAGGACAGCAAGGTATTCGTTTGTGGCCCTCCAGGCTTATACAAGGCCTTTTCTGGTCCAAAGGTTTCCCCAACTGATCAAGGTGAAGTCTCTGGTGTCTTAGCTGAATTAGGATACACTAAAGATGAAGTTTACAAGTTCTAGATATTTTTTAGATAATTAAGCAGAATATATAAAGATCATTTGTTTTTTTACAGTACATTTTATTTCTCGCACAGAATATTTCTCTTAAGTTTACTATTTGAAAATGTCAAATAGAACAGTGAAAGTAGCAATTGAGGGATGCGGACATGGAGAATTATCAGCAATATATTCTGCTGTTCCTGAAGATACGGAATTGCTAATTATTTGCGGAGACTTTCAAGCACTTAGAAACAAAACAGATCTAGATGGAATAAATGTTCCTTCAAAATACAAGAGATTGGGAGACTTTCATAAATATTACAAGGGTGAAAAAAAGGCTCCAATCCTAACTATATTTATAGGAGGAAATCATGAAAGTTCTTCATATTTAACTGAATTAAAATTTGGTGGATGGGTTGCTCCTAATATCTACTATCTCGGTGAATTTGGTACTGTTTGGTTTAGAGGACTCAAAATTGGTGGAATAAGTGGGATTTTTAATAGCTTTTCATTTTCTAGAAATGAAACACAAGATGCATGTTTACCGTATACTGAGAAAACAATTAGATCGGTTTATCATGTCTCTCCTAAGACTTTCATTAAGATGTATTTAATGGATACGGTTTTAGATATTGTTATCAGTCATGACTGGCCAAGCCAGATAGAACAAAACGGTGATCTTAAATTTCTATTAAGGAAAAAGCCTTTCTTTAAGAATGATATCGCTAATAATAAATTAGGTAGCCCACTAAACAAGATTTTATTGAATCAGCTTAAACCAAGGTATTGGTTTTCCGCACATTTACATGTCAAGTTTAGAGCAACTGTAGACCATAGCCAAAACTTGTCCAGATTTGACGACAAAGGAAATCCTGATGAAATTGACCTAGACATGGACGACGATTTTGAGGCAGAGACAAACAAGGAAAATGATAGTAATACTAATAGAAAGCGGTCTCCTGAGTGTGGACCCGAAGATAGATCAACAAAGCGTATTAAGATTGAGGGAAAGCTACAAACTCAGTTTCTTGCCTTGGACAAATGTTTGCCTGGCAGGGCTTTCTTAGAGTGTTTAGAAATCGAAGTTGTTTCTGAACATCCATCAGTGGATACCGAGGGATTGTATTACGATAAAAGAGCAATTGCCACAAATAGAGTAATCGAGTCTTTTATTGCTTCGAACAAAGACGCCTGGTTGCAAATAAAACCTAGAGAATTATACAATCCTGAAACTATTTCATATTACAAAAGTCTATCCAATTCAATTGATCTACAAGAAAAGGAATTAACAGATTCGGAAATGAGGGTTCCTAACAATTTCAAAATTATATGTCCTACATCTGATTCTGAAACAAATAAGAGGTTGAAATATTGGGCTAACAACCAAACTATTGAATATTGTGAAAAATTCAACGTACTTTACACCCCTCCACCTGTCTGAACAATTGCCTATTGTTATCTCCATAGATACTAATAAGCGTATTTCAGATGATGAAGTCATTGTGCATTTTGAAAGTTGAAAGAAATATAGATCCTTCCATCCTTATGATTGATCTGTGATTACATAGATCTGTCGGATGCGAAAGTTTGGTGCCTCTGTAAATAACGAAAAAGAGTTGATAGAACATATAGCTAAAGAGTAGACATATTGTATAATAAAAGACTACACTAGCTATATACTATATACTATATACTATTTTAATTAGTAGAAATTAAATAGTGAATCTTAATTAGTCAAGGTAAACTCTATTCAAACACCGGGTTTTCCAACTACATTATTATGGTACGTTCTAGCCCTATTTGGAAAGTTTCCATATTACATTTAATACATTATTCACAAGTCGAAATGTGTTATAGGTCTGTTATATTCCTAATGCTACCTCCTACGAACAGGTGCATTCCGCTTAGTTCTTGAATTAGGAGGCCCTTATTGGACAACCATGTGACCAATTTCATTCGAGACTGTACACAAACCTAATTAGGACAAAATCAGAATCACATGATATCATACAACGTAACGTAATTAAAAAGCAATATGTAATCATGCATATTCATTTTATTATTCCGAATTAAAAATCCACCACGTGAATTAACATAAACCGGTTAAGGTTCAACTACATCACTATGACGTAGTTCTAGTAATACCTAATTAATATTCACATAATACAGGTCCATCTTCGTCAAGCGTGTAATATGAATAACCATCATGATACTTTTATTTGTGTTATTGAATTCATGTTTCTAGGCGGTAAAATAATGTTACATCAATTACCACAATTTCTTGGGTTCGGCTGAAATAATATCATAGAAATCGAACGATGCATCTCGTACCAAACCCTCAGAATTCTTGTAATAACGGTCGAACTTTTTCCGGACAAATGGTTTTCTATTTGGTAAATCAATTACGTAATGGAGCTGCAGTCCTTTCTTTTTTCTCATCTGGTGATAACAAAAATAACGTATTTTCAGGATTGGCACCCATTTCTTTTTGAGGACTCATGAGAATCAATATGTATAAATATGAGTGGAATTCTGCTGGTTTCAGGATTAGTTTATTCATTATCATAAATATCTTAACAGATTAAAACACATATTTCACAATGACTCAACAAAAACAACCTGCTGTCTTTTACGTTAACGCTGCTTTATTCGATTGTGATGGTACCTTAGTCAACTCTACTGGTGCTATCTCTGAATTCTGGAGAGATTTCGGTAAGACTAGACCACATGTTAACCCAGAAGAAATTATCAGAACTTCTCACGGTTGTCGTACTTTCGATGTTATTGCAAAGTGGTCCCCAGAAGATGCCATTGAGGAACAAGTCACTGAATGGGAAGGTTCCATTCCAGATTCTTATGGTCACGCTGCTAAGCCTATCGCTGGTGCCGTCGAATTAGTTAAGAAGTTTGACGAATTATCTAAAAATGAAACCGAAAACGGTAAGCAAAGATGGGCTATTGTTACATCTGGTACTTTACCTTTAGCTACTAAGTGGTTAAAGTTATTAACCATCGAAAAGCCAGACACATTCATTACTGCTGAAAAGGTTACCAAAGGTAAGCCTCACCCACAAGGTTACCAAACTGCTAGAAATACCTTAGGTTATGAAGCTGCTCACAAGAAGGTTGTTGTCTTCGAAGATGCTCCAGCTGGTATTACTGCTGGTAAGGGTGCTGGCGCCATGATTGTAGGTATTTGCTCTACATATGATGCAGAAAAGGTTAGAAAGTCCGGTGCTGACATTGTCGTTGACGACTTGTCTTCCTTTGAAATCGAATCTTACAACAAGGAAACTGATGAATTTAAGGTCGTTGTTAGTGATTACCACTACGCCAACGATGAATTCTTACAATTAGTCTAAGGGCTCTAGCATTTCACTAGTTTGATTTTCCAGTTAATAACATAGATCACTATTAGATCGCAATTCTATCATAAATATTTATAGACCACAATGTACATTAGTTTTACAATTTAATTTCAAAGACTTGTAGATTCATTGGGAATATTGAGTTTGATCTCAAAATATACTTAACTGCTTTTATGGATTTTTTATTTTAATTTACTTTAAGTATTAAAAAGTGAAGTGAAGAAACTTTGCATGTCAAAAGTAGGTAAATTCGAAAGGCCATTTCAATCTGTAACCTGGCTAGCTATACTTTGTCAAGCAGAAAACTGTTATAAAAAAAATGATTACATAATTCATTTATCTAAGAGGATTACATAATATTATTCAAACCTCAAAAATTTTTGTTAGCGATGCCTTCAAATGATATTGAAGAAAGGTTTATCGTAGATTACAATAAAGCTAAGAACAAGATGGCTCCTACATTAGTAGATCTGTATTCATTTGTTACTTTACCAAGAATACTGGATTTGAAGTTTACAGATAAAGCTGTTGTTCCTACTATCCAATCAATAAATACATCTCACATTGACATTGGTATCTCAAAATCGATCATATCCAGCTATGTATTAAAACCTACACCAAAGCTTGAGTGGTCATTTCCATTGTCACCATCAACCATTATTGAAAGTATGGATATTCGTGAAGTTGACGAAAATTTGAAGATTTATGCTGTTGCAATAACAGAGCGTAAGTTGCACAAGGTTTTATTAATTTATAAATCTGATGAATCTTTAAAGACTTACGAACTTAAAGTCAAAAGTAAGATTACAGGTATAAAGATTTTAGAAAACAGAAATCATATCATTGTTTTGTACGAAAATGGATTTATCGAAATGATTGAATTTGAAAATGAAAAATTGACCAGTATAGTTGACTTGCAAGGTGCCAAAGGAAACGTTATCTTCCATACCTTTATTTCTAAAAATGAAATTAATAATGATAGAGAATTAGTTCTATATGTTATGAAACAAGGTTCTACAGTGGTATACAAATTAGCCAGCTTACAACCATCCAATATTATTGAAGTTAATTCGATAGCCAAAAAAGAAAATGATCAAGTGTTATTCACCTATAATTCAGGATTTTTGTATATGTTGGATCTTGCGAGCAAGAAGATTTCTTCTCTTTCTATTAACAATTTCAAGCTTCTTAAGTCAGTTTCCATTGCGCAATTGTTAACTGAGAAAGTATCATTAGAGGACGTATCTATCATATGTCCAAGTTTAGATAGATTATTGATATCTATCAAAAATACGTTATACTTAATTAACTTTAAGTTTGAATGCTTATTGAGCACATCTCAAAACTCAGACAAAGTCCACATAAAACAAGTAGTTAAAGTGAAGGGTGATTCATTATCCACGAGCAAATCTATCGCTGTGTACTTATCATCAGATAAAAAGAATAATAACATTCATTTGAATATGATTAATATTGATGTTGGTTTAAACAAGTTAAGTGAATGTTTGGGTAAAAGTTTAAATACTTCTAATAAGGAAGTGTTTAAAGGATTAGCCAATTTAATTAGTGATAATTTTGAAGAGGAGTCCGTTTCCTTATCTGGAGAAGTCACTGATATTTTTAATGAATTAGTTCAATGCAGCAAAAAGAAAGACGTAGGAAAATGGGAGAGAATCTTGATTCCTTACATGAAGAATGAATCATGGGCTTCTGTCAAGAATTCGTTAAAGAAGAAGAAAACTAAAAAAGATAAAGTATATCAATTTCAAGTCTTCGATGTTGAAAATGATAGAATCTTGGATTTAAACTTTTTTAAGCAAGTTTTATCTTTAATTTTTGAACATGACGATACAGGTGTGAAAGTAATTAACGAAGACTTTTTACCTGAACATACATTAATATATTTACTTACTAACCCTTCATTCCCTCATGAGTTTACCAATGGTCTTTTAGAAACTTTTAACAAATTAGGGGAAGTGGATTTATTAAGACAATGCATCACCACATGTCCTAACGTACCACTTAATGATTTGCTTTTACAGCTTATCAACGTGGATGACTCAATGGAAATATTTGAAGAATTATTAAGTAGATTAGTGAAGGAATTCTCTATTCTTGACATTACAAGATCATTTAAAAAATTAATTGAAAATAAGTTAGATATTGACTTAGATGCACTTTTAAATAAGTTTATCAAAGTGGACAGTAAGAATAGCTGGCTTTTAATCCAATGTATCATCGATATTGGTGGTTTATTCCACTGGTCTTTAGATACTTTATCTAAGTTAAATGATCTTATAGAATCAAAATATAGTGCATTGATCGAAAATAACTATAATTTGACTTTAACAAATCAAGCATTATTAACTAATGAACCTATCAAAAAGAAGTCATCCAAGTCAAAAAAGAAGAAGGAAGAGTCATCTGAAGATATTATCTCTGCTAATGATCAACAGAAGATCCAGTTAGACTCTATTTTAATGATTAACAACAATTCTTCCAAGAAACTATTACTTGATGATAATTCAAGCATTGCCATTTCAAAAAAGATTCCAAATTATTCCGTTGAAAGATTAATTTTATAAATAGCATAACTATCTTTTTATAATATTTTTAGAATATATTATACTAATCTGTAATCTCTTAAAAGTCGAATTTTTGAGCAGTGCGACCTCATCAAAAAAGATACTAGAATATAGTCTTTACTAGTGTACATCAACAAAGTAACAATGTCTAGCGCATTATCAGCATACAGAGTAGCTTTAAGAGCAACCGGTATCGCATTCAAAGGTGATGCCCCTGTTCTTAACGCTGCTAGATTAAAAATTAAACAAGGATTTCAGGAGAACAAAGATTTGTCAGATGCTGAAAAGATTGAAGAGGAGGTAAAAAAGTTAAATGAAGTTAGTTCTTTCTTGATCCAAAATATTGTCCAAGGTGAATTACAAGACGACGAAAAATACCATTTAAAATTCCACGCCAGGACAGAATTAGGCGATAACGAAACTATAAAACAAAATAACAGAGCCAACTTAGGTTCTTTAGCAGGTGCTAAAGTAAGGAAATGTAGTGACAACTAATTACAGCAATATCTGTTATATTATTCATATTTATTACTTCATTACAATAGTTCGACTGCTTACTGTACATAGATTATCAATATCATAAACTTATGATGAAAGTTAATATATGCGATAGCTAATGATATATTCTGTTACGTAGAAAGACCTATCATGAGGTATGTATTTTAATTCTCTTAAAATTACTTTAATCACTAAACCATCATTTTGACTAATTTTAATCATATAAAATACACTTTTTATATGCGAATAATGTTCTATTTCATAAAATATTCATCTTTAAAAAATGTCAGCGCCAGATCTATCGAAAAGAGATGTACAAATATCAAAGGCATTATCTTACCTTCTCAGACACGGTGCCGAAAAAGAAAGATTAAATATTGACGAGAAAGGATATGTGAAGCTTTCAGATATTTTAAATCATAACCGTATCAAAACTCACAGAGCCACTAAACAAGACATCGATAGAATTGTGGCAGATAATGACAAAAAGAGATTCTCCATAGATGAGAGAGATCACGAAGCATATATATGTGCTAATCAGGGCCATTCATTGAAATCAATTTCCGAATCCAATTTGATTCCGCTTCTGAGTAACGATCTTCCTAAAGAAATATACCATGGTACTTACATAAAAACATTACCTGAAATAGTCAGAAGTGGAGGACTCAGCAAGATGACGAGAAATCATATTCATTTCACTTCTAGTTTTTCTAATTTATCAGGAATTCGTAAAAACTGTAATGTTTTGATTTACCTTGATATTCCGAAATGTGTTTCTCATGGGATAAAATTCTACAAGAGCAAAAATCATGTCATATTGAGTCTGGGGGATCACAGAGGGATTATTAGTTATGATCTATTCCTCAAGGTGATAGATATTAAAACGAATGAAGAAATAAACATTAGTAACTACTTGTCATAATATTATTTACGGCTTTAAATGCTCCAATAGATGGGTGACGGTGAATACTACTGCCGAAGTTTCCTTAAATGAATCTGGAACCGATGCGACTCTGCATCTCTTAACAACATAGAGATTACCAATTAAATCATAAAATACATAATACATTTCAAATATAAACAATAACCACTTGCCATAGATAATACTCGTAAAATGTGTGAACTGTAGATACCAATGAACAAATATCATTATTCACTCAAGGTTAATCAGTATGTTAGAAGGCATATAATAGAAAAATTAGGACCAAAATAATTCTTATGATGATAATAATCTACAAAATCGATAATGAATACAACTAGCTACCTTCAAACTAAATAAGGGTTATAGTCATCAGAACAATACCTTAGTATCCATCCCTGGTCTACAAAGAACTGGGGTTGTTTATGCACGTTCTCACATTTAAGGCTAGAACGGTCATTCAAGTCGAGGTGGGAAAAAAATTCTCTAACTCGCATACCATATAATTGTATCAAAATATCGAACCTTGAGAAGATAGTGACATCAAAAATTGACTACATTTCATGTTTAGGAAAATATATTAACATTTTAGGTATGTACATTCATAATCAAATGCAACATACAAACTTTATCTAATCCTTAGCTTGTTATAAGACAAGGGCGTACTCGTACTTCCGCTATATTCAAATATTCCGCTTATGTAAATTATAGCATGATTTCGAGACCAACATCCCAGATTCTCGCGTGAACCTTACTCACACAAGAATCTAGTATGTACCTGTTATGATACCGATTCTTCCTAAACCCATAAGGATACACTTAAACTTCATTCATAAACGAAATTGCTAGCATAGCGAGGGGACTCATTAATAGTGGCCAGTCATTAGTTGAGTAAATGCCCACCGTATAGTTTCTCTACAAGGACTTTATCTCCAAAGGCGAGCATCGCAGCAAACTGCAATATTTTCGCATAGTTCTAGAATATATGCACAGAATCTAGATTCATTATGTCTTTCGTCCCATTTATATGTAATTTAAATTCATGAATTGCGATATTTTCAACATATAACTAGCTTATTAGCGCTTGAAGATCCTTTTATCATTTCATTATATGAAAGTCAGTTGTAGGTTGAATATTTAATATTGCTGTAAGTATAGAGAGAAGGGTAGCAAAGGAATAAAGATAATGAGTCAACGGTTCATATGTGTAGATCACTCCACCAATACTCCAGCAAGCTCCAGCTCAACACCAACATTTCAATCTCTTCAACTAGAAGGACATGATAGCAATAAGATTTGCCAATGGATGTGCTGCTCTTGCGGCCAGAGCTACGGGTCGATCATCTATACCTCAGTGGATCCCAGAAAAATGCCCCTGGAATTGATGGAAATATCTGGAAGTGAAGAACCCAACTATAAATATCAGGGAATGAATAACGCTTTCAAGTTTGGAATCGTAAGTGACGAAAAGAGTGAAATCCTTGAAAGAGTAAGCCACAAGGATACTCAAATGAAGCTAAACGGGGATATGATAACAAGTGAAATGGATGTTGAAGATAGCAATAACGGAAACAAAATTATAATACTCTCCGTTCCTAAAAGATTCGTGTGCCACCGCTGCCATCATATGATGTGTCCATATTGCAAAAAGATACGGCTAAAAGATCTTGATGAAAAGGGCATGGATATATGATATTATTATGTTCATGTGTATCATCAACTGTGATTGAAACATTGAAGGTCCAATGAGCTAACTGTAATCAATGAGCAAAAGCAAATGTATTTTGAATTGAAGGCATTCAAGAAAAAAAAAAGTTTGGATTAATATGTTTTTTTTAAAAAAAGATAACGACCCCGGTGAGGATCGAACTCACGATCTTAAGATTAACAGTCTTACGCCTTAGCCAGCTTGGCCACGGAGTCTTTCTTGTTGTGGTTCAGCTTGAAGGACGGAACCAATGTATGCCTATCTAAACCGTAATTAATTAATAACTTGTATAAACTGGGATGGGAGAAATGACTTATGATAGAATATTTATTATGTAAACATATATCTATATATGCAAATGAATTTAATAGTAATAAAAAAGTTTGTATTCAAATTGCGACATTTGAAATCTCAAATTCTAATAATTATCAATACTAAATAATTATCAATACTAAATAATTACTCAAAAAAAAACTATACGAAATGTTAAGAAGACCCGCCACAACAATCAAATTGACGCCTGAAGATATTTTGGAGTATGATGATACCATAATAAATGAAGAGCCAGACAAAACTAAATCGTTACAATTAGATACTAGATTCTTTCATGATCAAATCTTACAGGAGCACAATTCATCGTCTATTGACATTATCCAAAATTTTAAAGAGTCTTCTGTCGATCATACACCTCAACAGAAGGCTCCTACAAGAGACGAAAGAATAGGCGTTAATATAAATCCCAATACTTCTACCAATTAGTACATATGTAACGTATAAATTATAAAATATTTTATTAATCTAGATTATGCAGGCATTAATATACAAGAGATGATATACCAGATAGGATATTTGTAACCTAACATATAAATTACTTCTTATTCAATGATTTACGTTTTAGCCATTTGTTTTTAACGTTCAAAATTTTAGATTCTGAAATTGGTACAACCTTCCTATTACTATTGAAACTTTGAACCTTAACATGGACAGGTCCCTTTTTAATGGACAATTTCTTTTGTTTTCTAATTTGCTCTAATTTCTTCTCTTTCAATTTTTGACGCAATATTCTTTCTTGATCTTCGAAGTCTTTAGAAGTTAAATGTTTTCGTGTTTGTTTTGGAGTCACTTCTTCCTCATCTTCAAGTGATTCAAAAATATCTTCAGGCAATAAGTCAGGCAATTCTTCTTCTTGAGATTGAATTTTTTTCATTTTCTTTTCTTCTTGTTGTTTCTTATATTGTAAGTCCTTTTGCCTTCTTTTTTCCTTCTCTTGTTTCTTTAATTCTAGTTGTTTTTTTGATTGTTCTTTTTGATCAGATATTATTTTTTGCTTAGAAGTGCTTAAAGATTCCTCTTCTGGAGCATCATCCGAATCCGAATCATCATCTTCCAGATCGTCTGATGCGATTTCTTCAATGCTATTTACAGACTTATCTTCTTCTGCTGTATGATATTCAATATCATTAGTTGAAGTTTCAACATCCAGAAATTTTATTTTGGTGGGTTGCTTAGAAAGCGACTTTAAAGAACCCCTTGTAAGTACCATATTGTATTTAGAATGGTTATTGTTAAAATGTATGCTAATGATTATATATTAACTAAGCTCATCTCTACTATAAATTTTTGTCTATTAAACAATTGGTATGCGCACACATTATCATAAAGTTGCAATTAGAGGTCTGGGATTAAAGAGTTAATACCATATTGCTTCCATTTTTTCTTTAACGGATTATTAAGAATAGTTTTTGCGTACCCTCTCTTACTTAATAATTTTAAAGTACTTTGATTGACATCTAAACCATCAATTATTAATCTTTCAATCTTAAAATATGATCCAAGATCTTGGGATCTTATTGCGGAATAGGCATCGAACAAATTCATTAATCCTATACCATCTATTTGAGAACAGAAACTTAAGTCCAATAACATGAGATTACAATTTTCAAATCCTATTTTATTCTTAATATCCTGATTAAAGAATTTCATTGAAGCGCTGTCCAATTCCATATCATTTAAGTATAATCTCTGAAGTCCTGGTACAAGCTCTAAAATTTCAGATAGTTCTATCTTCGGAATTCTAACAGATATTTTATCATTCTTAAAGTAAATGTAACCTGAATTCCCCAAATTCAATGAAATCAATCTGCGATTAGCATTACAAATTCTAAGGAATTTTTTCAAACCTCTAATTGAGAGTGAACATCCTTGAAGGTCAAGAGTTGATACATCATGTAGTTGGTGTAAATCTTCATCTAGAAATTGATTTAAATGAACCTCCTTAGTTATCGCATTTTCCCTAATTGTTAGACAGTCCAACAGAAATGATGGTAAATAGGATTGTAATATCTCACAAAAATTTAGTAAGGTAAAATTATCGTTATTCTCTAAATAAACGGATTTTAAATTTGGACACCTAGATAAAAATTGCCCAAAAATCTGCAAATGATTAAATAGATCATAAGAGACAATAGTCAATTTCACTATTCCTGGAAACCATTTGGTCATAAAAGGTGGATATGGGTTATAAGTTTCTTGGCTTCCTCTACCGAAGCCATTATCACTTTTTAATTTTGGATGATTTATCATTGATAAAATTTCCAAGGCTGTCACAGGTGTATCCATATCAGAAAGGTATTTTTGATATGTTGAATTATTTATCAATAGATCCTTATTAGCACTAGTCATTTGCTTGTCTATCACTACTATTTCCAAGGATTTTAAATTCGGCATTAATTTTAATATCATATTTTCTTGTCTAACGGAAGATTTAATCCCAAATCTAAGATGTGTAACATGCTGAAAATTAGAAACCTTCCAAGACAGTTTATCAATTAAATAACCTAAAAGCTCAATGCTAAGATTTCTATTAATTATATCCAACTTCGTTATTCTCAAGCTATTTTCACCTATTATTGAATGTAGAATTCTAGAAAAATGTTGTGCATTTAGAGTGGATCGTATTCTTAGTGATTTAATCAGTCTTGAATATGACCGAACAACAATTCTTTTAATTAAATTCATACCATTAGAAAACTCGGTGGATGCTATTCCTTCCTTAAAAAAAATCTTATTGTCGTATAAGAAAGGAATATTGACCAATGTATAATACCACTTCTTACTTACCAAATGTAAATTTAGAATCTCCTTAATTGTGAAATGTTCAAATATAGAGCCTATTATTTCAGAAGGAAATATATTGAAAATATCCTTTATATTCGTCTTCTGCATTTTTAAGGTAGATTTAGTTGAATGTGTAAGTAGCAGATTTGAAGATCGCTTTAAAGGAACTAATTCTTCAAGTTTACTCTGTAACCCTTTAGAGCTATTATGTCCAGATTTTCTCAGTAAATCATCATTTTTGAATGAACCTGAAGTGGAACGGCTCTTCTGTGATTTTAGTTTGGTGTTCAACATGTCATATTGTTTTTTCATATTATGAAATAAAGTTTCAGGCACTTTTATTTTAAATTTTTCTATGGCCCTGCCAATTGTATATATTCCTTTTTGGTACGTCTTGTATGCTTCCACATCTCTGTTCATTAATATTAATATTTTACCACACCGCAAGTAACCTTTGCAACCTATTGGTTCAGTTTTCACCAATGTTTCGGCATCCCTAAGTGCGTTATCCAAATCACCTAGCTTTTCATATGTGGCAGCTCTTTGATCCAATAGAGATCCCAATTTAGGATGCACCACTGGCCCAATAAGAGGCGTTTCTCCAAGCCCATAACTCTGCACCCGTATTCTCCTTATCGTGGAACTAGAAGCCAGAGATAATTCGTCTATTAATTCATTATAAGATCTCAACGCTTTCAAAAATTGATTTCCTTTGAAATATAATACCAGTAGTTCAATTTTATCATCTAATAATTCCTTATCAATTGCCATTTATCCAACTAGCCGTAATATCAGAGATATTTTTTTGCGATCTCATTTAAGCACCCGCGTTGATGACATCTTCACTAAAACCACCTCTTATGATAAAATATTCTGTATGAATATCATGAGCACAAATACTATTAGTTTCATAAACTATAAGGAATAAAGTACGATAATATTCATAATATCAATACTATCGTATTTAAGTGACATTAAAAGTTAATAAAACAAACCATGGGAACAGATGCGGTCTAATTGAAAGGTTGTTATCATATTGAAATGCCGTAAATGGGTTAGCATTCATCATATTAGTTACAGAGGATTAAGTCTATACAATTGTCTTTATAGGAGTCGTAATGTTTGTCTTTACTAGGCATAGATATCAGAGATGAGTACATGCGCAGAAAATTTAATAACAGTAATAATAGTTTTTACGTTTAGTGGTATTAAGAAATGGATGTGGGTGAACTCAGTGTATTAAACTGCGTATGTTTGTTCATGTTTTTGACAACATATCTAGTTGGTCTTCTACCAACCAGATTAACAATTTCCAAGGAACAATTCAACTATATTTCATTGATGAGCACGGGTATTCTTATTGGTACATCGTTTCAATTGATTATTCCTGAGGGAATAGAGATTTTATACGAATCTGAGGGAGATAGAATCAAGGATAATTTCCCTAGATATGTTGGTCTGTCTTTATTGCTAGGGTTTATTGTCATGTTCTTAATTGACAATATCAGAGGGGTTTTGAATAATAACGATTCAGCTTGGACATTTTCCTCGGAGCCTTTGGATAGTATTAAAGAGTACATAATATCCGTGTGTAAAACATCCACTACAATTGGCCTAGTTTTTCATTCTTTGATAGATGGAATCTCATTGGGATCATCATTTCTTCATCATGACAATGCTATTAAAATGATATTTTTCTTGGTTATAATTATCCACAAACTCCCAACATCATTCAGCTTAGGGTCAATATTACACGAAGAAAGATTAACAGAGAATACCATTAAATTCCATTTGTTAATATTTTCTATAGCGGCCCCTAGTACAGCCCTTGCTTCTTACTTATTTTTGCTGATTGCTAACCTTCAAGGAACCTTTGCAATTGGAATATTATTCTTGTTTAGTGGTGGTGCATTTTTTTATGTGGTGGTTCATGTAATGAGTGAACTAGTAAACTCTCAAAGAAGCACTTCATCTAACTTTGAGAATAATGTTGTAGATAGTGATAAAACTTCCTTAACTGGAATTGAGATATTATGTACTTTTGTTGGTATTATAATACCCGTACTAGTGAGTACAATGAGAGAAGATATTTAATAATATTTCTATGAAATAAATCAACTATATGACAGAGACTTACAAATATTATAATAGAAAAATTTATAAATTATGATTGTATTACATCTATATTTATCTTTTAACCCTTAGGATAATCATCTGCGTAAAATTTTGTATCTTCATCAGAAAATTCAACATCCTTACGATTCTCAAAAATTCCCTTTTTAATACCACTTTTGTTATTGTTAGTAAAACTGTCCTGATAAAAAAACAGGAAGCTTTGTTCGTTATCACTTAGATTAAAGTAATCATTCGTATTATTATCTAAATCTGGCAGTTTGTTTACAGTAAAATTTAACGATTTAATTTGGCTATCTTTCAAACCCTTAAGATTAGAATTTGAGTTCCTTTGGGATGCAACAATATCGTCTTTAAGTCTGTTTAAACCAATATATGAATTTCTTACTGAATTGTTTGTCGAGACCTTAGGTAAATTAGGCTTATCTTTAAATCTTTCAAACGATTTTGTAGGTGTTGGTAATTCAATAAAATCAGAATTTTGAAAATATGGGTTATTCTTATAGCACGGAATTCTATCATTTGGAAATTTAAGATCATTATTATTTCCTGGGGTTTGTATATTTTGGTGAAAATTTCCAGAACTTTTAGCCTTCTTCATTTCTTTTTGTTTCCTTATTCCATTTAAACTTCTCCTACGTTCGCTAGAAGGTGATTTTGATGGACCAAACATTTTATCAGAGCTCAACTCATCGTCAACAAAAGTAGCTTCTGTTGAGATTGGCGATTCATTAGCATATAACATATGTTCCAAAGCGGTCGTGGACTTTCCTTTATGGAATTTAGGCTTATCTATCATACTAACTAGACTTCCTTTTCTTCTAATTTTTGGGGTAGATACAGGGTTTGAAACCGAATTATGCCTTCTCATATACATATTATTATTATTGTTATTATTATTATTACTTTTAAGTGATTCAGCAGGATGTATGACTGGTATCCTCCCTTCGGAATTCATAATTGGGGAATTGACCAATGTGTAATACTGATTTTTATTAGAACTTGACGGTATTGACGCAACCATCAGCTTCCGACTAGATGTAATTACCTTTCCTCTTATGTGGGAAATTGCTTTATCAAGAGCAAATTCAACACCACAATGATTATGAATAACAGTCAATTTAGGCCACGCTGCTCTTGCTCCTCTAAATATAAAATCAAGTAAAAATGTAGGAGAAGGGTTTTCAAAAATATTCTTGAAATCAGATAATTTAAAATCAGGTAAAATGGTAATATCCCCAGAATAATTTTGCGATAAGATCGAAATTAGCTTATTGGATAAATTCTTATAGATATCCATCTCGTTCATCACTTGTAAATAATGAATAATTTCACATGCCATAAAATCATAGATATTATTCAAGATGCTTTTGAAACGAATACTTATCTTATTTTCAACATCCCCACCAACGTTACTTACGGATGCCTTCAATATTGGAACAACATGAGGATTTACTTGTACTGCGATTATATGATCAACGTTGAACATTTCCAGCAATCTTGTTATAGGCAAATCATTATCCATTGACCCATCAAAATATTTCATGGATCGATCATTATTCCATTCATGTATTTCATTTGTTTTAGGATTTTTTTCATATATTGATGTCGAAGGAAAGAATCCAGGTAAAGAACAACTAGCACACACAGCCGACCAAATTAGACAATTGGGAGCTGTTAAATAATTTAGCAATTTTGTCTGTTCATGTATCGATGCAGGGGAAACAGTAATATTTAGGATCTTACCCGTTCTATTATATGCTTCTCTAAATGTAAGATCACCTACAAATTGTATCATTGTTTCTTTCAAACCAGAATTATCAAATAGAGTGCCATATTTGATGAGATGACTGAGGCTCTTCAATAAGTTAGAAAATTTATTCGTTTCTTTATTATCGTGCTCTACGTCTTCGTCATCTTCACTAGAAAAGATATTAAATTTTTTATCAGTGATTCCGTTCAATATTGATAATGTTTCTTCATGCGATGAGCAACAGAGAATACTAGCGATAATCGAACCAGCTGAAGAACCACTAATTATTCTAGGTAATAAATTTGCTTCAAAGAGTGTCACCAATACTCCAATATGAAAAATTCCAAATGTGCTACCACCAGAGAGAACTAGTGCTGTTCTCCCTATATTTTTTCTTGTCTGTATTAGCATCCCAAGTAGATATCTATCATCTAAATCAATATTTTCATCATATATTAAATAGTTTAATGAATCCTCGCATTCTTGTATATATTCTTCAATAAGTCTCTTAGTACCGACATGTGAATGTCGATAAAGGCTAATATTACCCATATTACCGATATTTCTTATCCACTTTGTTCTGATTAAATATACTAGCAATTTATAATCTTTTGATAACCTAGCATTTTTCATTTCAAGCATATTATTCTGAATCAAGTCATAGTCATAAAGCTCCGACTGAGGATTACACTTCCATGAATTATTGTTTAAAAGCTCATCTAATTTGTACGATACATCAAACCATTGCTTATAAGACTTTGCATGCTTTTTTTCTGAAAACAATGTGTCAATTAGTTCTCTCTTCTCATCAACTTTTGGTAATAACGACTTTATTATAGGAAGTGATCTTATAGATGGGAAATATCCACGCTTATCATTATCAAAGTATTCACTAAGTAAATGTTTATTCTGTTGGAAAAAAGTTTCCATAATCTCTAAATCACTACTCGCAAGAGTAATGGAAGAATGGATATTCAGGACCGGCCCAAACATTAGCTTTCAAATTAATGTGGTACTCCAGATATGTGGTATGTCTTCTCCACTTTATCTAGACTAGAACTTCACATTTACCGTTGCGACATTCGAAGAAGACGACATTTTACATCCTACAAAAAAGTTTTTATTCTGTATAGTATAAAGTTTGCATCATCTATATAGATTATGATAATCATCGTAAATTTGTTTTAATTATAGCATTTGTCAAGTTTCCATAGTGCATTTACTTAATATAAATTTCAAGAGATTTCACTCTTCTAGTAAAAAATCCTTTATACGGTTCCAAAAAAATTGTACTGAATTTAATATTGCAATACAGAGGGAGAACAATAAGAAAAAAAGCTTAGAAAGGAAGCAGGATTCTAAATTATCGGGAGCACATTCAATTGATTGTCAAATATTTGATTCGATAAAGTCGCATCAGAGGTTTTTTAATAGATTTATCGATTTTTCAAAATATACAACCACAATGTTTACAGTCACAACAGTTGCACACAAGACAAGTGATTCCCACCACCCTCTAATTATGTTGACTAATAGAGAAGGCTACAAATACTTTTTTGGTAAAATACCCGAAGGGTCTCAACGTATCTTGAACGAAAATAGAGTAAAGTTGGGAAAATTGAAGAGCATTTTTTTTACCGGAACATTATCATCCTGGTCTGAAATTGGTGGCTTACCTGGTTTATTTCTCACTATTAGTGATTCCACAAAAAAAAGCATTGAGGTTTTTATAAATAACGGGAAATTAGCTTCGTTTGCAGTAGCCACTTGGAGGTACTTCGTATTCAGAAAGGGCGTTGAATTAAAATTACGGGACGCTGATGAAAATGGTTTAATTGCTGATAGTAATCTTATAATTAAGCCAATTAAAATTTCTAGTAATGTTGTAAATTCACCAAAAATTTCGATCTCAGAGAAATTAGAGATTCAATTGAAAAAAATAATTTCTTTAATGTTTCCTATGGATACAAAAGCCAATGATCCTGATCCATCTTCATATAAATCTGATCCAAGTGAAACTGAGGTTCACACACATGTAAACCTACCACACCCTTCAAATCTTGTTCCCAAAGACCAACAAGAGTCTGCTTGTTATCTAATTAGGTTTTTACCAATTAGGGGAAAATTTGATCCCGTGAAAGCAACAGAACTAGGCATTAAACCAGGTATTGACTTTAGAAAGTTAACACAGGGTCATACAGTTACTAATGATAATAATGAAGTCATCCACCCACATCAAGTAATAGAAAGTTCAAAACATTTCTCTAAATTGCTTATTCTTGATATACCTAATAGTATGTATTTAAGAAATACACTTCAAAGTGAGAAATGGTTTGAAAAGAGTGAAGATATGGGTAATGAAGATATTGGATTGGTATACCATTTATTGGGGGATGACATTGATTACCAACTGTCAGAATATTTCGACTTCATTCAAAAATTTCCTTTAAGCTGTAAGCATGTTATTAGTCACTCCAAATTAGCCGATGATACTTTGGTATTTAAAACATCCACGATAAATTTATTGAAACTCAAATGCTTACAAAAAGATGCCTTCAATTTACCTTATATTGAAGAATGTAAAGCTAGAGAAATCAAGGAATCAATATTTAGATTACATCAACTTCAGCAATTCAATATCGAAACCTCCGGAGTTAATGTGGATGATACATTGGTTGAAAATAATAACTGGTCTGATTTGTTTGATACCAATATAGCACCTTTGAATTTACCAGGGATTGAAAAGGATAGCATTATTAATGCCACTCCATTGCCACTAAACTTAGAAAATGCATCATTGAAAGATCAAGTGCAGGTTGTTACTTTGGGAACTGGCTCAGCTTTACCTTCAATTCATCGTAATGTTATTTCAAATTTGATCAGAGTTCCACACAAGAAGAATGGTAAATTAGAGTATAGATCAGTATTATTAGATGGTGGTGAGAATACACTTGGATCAATGCTAAGAACTTTTGGACATAATAAACAGGAGCAATTATCTCAAATATTTGAAGAATTATGCTTAATACATTTAAGTCATCTTCATGCAGATCACCATTTGGGGTTGATATCAGTGATAAATCACTGGTTTAAAATAAATAAAGACTCCGATAAGCTTCTTTATTTGGTCATTCCTTGGCAATACAACAAATTTATAAATGAGTGGTATCAACTTGAAAACCAAACAACCGAATTTATAGACCTTAATAGAATAGTCTATTTAAGTTGTGAAGAATTTATAAAAGAAAGACAACCCGAGTTTCAACAGCTAGATCTTGACGAATTTGAAAGAAGATTTGATCAATCTGATATTCATCGTGTTATACCAAGAAAGCAATTGGATCCTAAAAATAATAAGAAAATGAAGGAAATGTATCAAGATTTAAATATTAATGCAATTGAAACCGTTAGAGCTATTCACTGTTACTGGTCTTATTCTATTTCAATTGATTTTAATTTGGACGATAAGGATAAGTTCAAAGTATCGTATTCTGGAGATACAAGGCCTAATCCTAAGTTTGTTGAAATTGGACAAGATAGTGACCTATTGATCCATGAATCTTCATTGGACAATGAGTTAATCGAAGAAGCTATCGCCAAGAAACATACGACAATGGTAGAAGCTATTACTGTTGCCAGATTAATGAAATGTCGTAAACTCATTTTGACCCATTTTAGTACTAGATATTCTAACAAAGCAAACATGGTATTTGATCGAGATGAATTATCTAAATTATCTAAAAATTTGAAAGATTATATGATAAGATATGACTCAACGCCTAATATTTTTATGTACGAGGATAGAAGTCAGGATAATAATTTTACCAAATATGAAGACCTAGAAATTTGTTTCGCTTTTGATATGATGAATATAAGGTTGAAGAATCTATCTGAGCAGAAGAGTAAATACAAAGATATTTTGGATTTATTTCAAACCGAAGAAGGGGAAGAAGGTGACTTAAAAAAAGAAAAGGAGCTTCAAAAGCAAAGGGATAAAAGGGAGTTGAAAAGAATTCAAAGATTGTCAATTAAAAACTCCAAAAAGAAAAGAAGAGTAAGTAATTGTGAAGTTGAATAAGTACATATTATATCGAATCTTGTATATAAAAATAATATAAAAATAACGAGTATATTCAGATAAACTAATCTGTCAATACTTTATTTAAGCAAGAGTAGAAAAAGTTAATTATACCAGAAATTAGATCTGGATATTTTTTATATGTTACCTGCATGCTGCAATAGATTCGTATTTTGAGTCTATTATCATTTTTTTATTGAATCAACTTTTCATGAATCAACCAGGAGCGTCATTGACATTCCTAAATGCTTGGTTGAAACAAGAAACATTTAAATGCATTGATAAAGATAAAACGTATACAACTTCATTAATACGAAAGAACTTCATAAATAAAACACTTCAATCAACCCCAATATTAAGAATCTTCAAATTCTTGAAAATAAGTAAAAAATATGGCATAACGGCAATCCTAGCAGATTCAAAGCATCAAATATTAGCTAATTTCCCATTAACTCCAACAATAGCTTCATTTGAGACTAAATACAGACAACGTATTACTTATGAAACTACACACTGTCTTATACTTCTTCGTCAAGCAAATTTGGTCTTTACTAATAGACTGGAACTAGAAAAGGATTTTGGAATATATTTCAGAAACGATTTAGATATTATGACTTTAGAAGTCGTAGACTTAGAAATATTTGGGAGAGATAAAATGGTTTTGGGCCAAGGAATAGAAAGAAATTTAAAATTTCTTTATGACGATGAAGAATACAAGGTGTTATGTGAATCATGTAATGCTGCTTATTGCTATGAAAGATGCTATGAATCTGAAAACTTACTATGGTTTTAATATCCAATGATTTAATTGAATGGAATATTTTTATTCAATTATGCTTCTGGAAGTGCAAGACAACCTTGATTTTAATAAGAGTTAGCATCGTCTTGAATATTTATTTAATTATTTTTTCAGAATTTGTTATCTGATAAATATCAAGTACCTTGAACTTATAAAATCTCATTTTTATTTTTTTTGCAATTGGCGGCTAATATTAATTTCATATTAACTTTAAACAAGTATCACAATATGAATAAAAGTTCAGAAGCAGATATTAGATCTTCATATGGAATACTTGATGAAAACTGTGAAGACTCATGCGATAGCAATAATTCATCGAATAACTTTCTGGCTTCGTCAAATGGTCTGGCTAATAACCTTTTAGGGGAATCGCAAGTTACTATGTCCACTAATGTGGACCCGAATTATGTGGATGAGTTTACTTCTCTATTGCCCTTGTACTCTGAACCGATCCATGATTCGACAAATGCACCACCAACATATCTTAAGATTATACTAGATTTAATTTGGAAGTATTTAGTTCCTGAAGTATTGAAACAGTATTTAATGAATCATACAAGCTTGGAAATTATTATAATTGTCATTATTATTCTTGCATTTTCATATCTATTATATTACACTGATCAAATACGTCTTTTACCCGCTTATTTAAAGATAATACTTTGCGTTGTATCAGCTTGGTTCGATAATATTTCATTTGGTTTCACTTGTAATTAAAAATACATAGTTGCTAATATAGGTTATGTTTATTAAAATATATGTACAAGTGATTATTAAAGATCAAGACTTGATTTAACGTCTTGGTCTGTCCTTAACCTTCATTTTATTGACATTTTTGAATTTTCTAGTCTTAGCAAATTTCTTAAGACCCCACATAGATTGAGAAACTTTATTAGACTTAGATTTACCTCTACCACCACCATGTGGGTGATCGAAGGCATTCATGGCCACACCTCTAACGATTGGTCTCTTACCTCTGTGACGGCTTCTACCCGCCTTACCCCAAGAGATAGCTTGATGTTCCTTATTAGATACAACTCCTAAGGTTGCATGACAGTTCATATTCACATAACGATGTTCTCCAGAGCTTAATCTGACAATAACCTTATTCATTTCTGGATGCTTGGACAACAATCTTCCAAAAGTTCCAGCGGCTCTAACTAATTGTCCTCTTCCGTTAGGGTGAAGACCAATGTTATGAATGATGGATCCAACAGGTAACATATTTAATGGCAAACAGTTACCTCTTTGCATGATTCTTGAGTTCAATAACGCTTCATCTATTTCTCCATCGTTGGTTGCATTCATTTCAGCGATGAAATCTTCTGGTAAACCAGATCTGAAAGATTCAACCACATCTCCTTCTCTTAAACCAGAAGCGGCCAAAATATAGCTCAAATCACCAGTTTTGTTATGTTTAATTAATGCAATGTGACCTGATCTATTTGGATCGTATTCAACTCTAACAACAGTTTGCTTACCACCGTTTAATCTGTGAGTGTCTACGAATCTATAACGTTGTTTGTGACCACCACCTCTACCTCTAACGGTAATATGACCTGTATTGTTTCTTCCTGCAGTCTTTCTCTTGGTTACTGTCAACTCCTTAATAGGTCTTCCTTTATACAAATGGTCGTGAATTGGTTTTTTGAAATTAGTAGAACCTGGTTGTAAATGTCCGTTGGCATATGATTTTACCTTCACAGTTGTCAATGCTAATTTTCTTTGTCTCTTGTAGATTTCATCTCTCTTTTCTAACTCTGTCAAGTCTAAAGGACCATCGGCGCTTACTGCTTGGGCATTGGTATTGGCTACAGTGCTTTGAAACCTGGCTAACCCAAATAAATGACTATTTTTAAATAAAGAAGTCTTGACCAATGTACTTCTAGCCAACGGTAACATCTTGAATCCGAAATACTGTCGCCTGAAATCTATTTGTTCACAACTAGTTGCCCACCTTGAAGTATGATTTTTCAAGAACGAATCTGAAAAAAAAAAATGCGGGTCTGATATTTACTGAAACGAATCAACTTAACTATATGCAATTACAGTAATTTTGAGAATACATCTTCCAACCAATAGAAACCGAGAATATCTACACATTGGAGCGAGCGATTCCCGACTGAATAAAACTGTTGTAAATTTGATATTTTACGTTTATTACACCAGCTAAATAACTATAGGTAAATTATAATGATGTCCGCCCGTGTTTTCAGTCGTTCTATGGCCTCAGCTGCCAAGTCCGTCAAGCCACCAGTTCAATTATTTGGTCTTGAAGGTACCTATGCTAATGCCTTATACAGTGCTGCCGCTCAAGATTCTTCCATCAGTAAGACTTACCAATCTTTAGCTAAGGTCAATGAATTGATCGAAACTGATTCTAAGACCAGAGGATTCTTATTCAACCCTGCCTTAAACAAGGATGATAGAAAGTTTGTTATTGATACCATCAGCTCTAACTTAAAATTGGACAAGACCTTATCAAACTTCTTGTATGTTTTATCTGAAAACAACAGATTAAGTCACTTCAAGGGTATTTTCGAAAAGTTCAGCGTCTTAAACGACGCCCATGAAGGTGTTGTTGAAGCCAAAATCATTTCCTCTAAGCCATTAGACTCTAAGATCTTAAAAAAGTTACAAGCCTCCATTGGTAAGTCCTCCTTTGTTGGTGAAGGTAAGAGCTTAAAGATTTCCAACGATGTCAACCCAGAAATCTTAGGTGGTCTTGTTGTCGAAGTTGGTGATAAGACTGTTGATTTATCCATCTCTGCCAAGGTTTCTAGATTAAACCAAACCTTAAGAGAAGCATTATAAGTAAATTAGAAATTATATTGATTATTCTACAATGCAATTGTCATTTACTCAATGCCTGAAAATATAACGACATTTATGTATATCACGTTGATTAGATACACTCTTTTCTTCTATTCATTTTACCTTATATAATAAGTTGAATTTTTAAATATAAGAATTTTGATACAATTGGCAAACTGTAGACTTACTCTAACTTTATAATTTTTATATCCTACCCGTTATATATGGATTCTCCTAATTTTTCATTTTGTGTGTACATAATCTTTCTCGTGCAAGATTAACATCATGTGCTATATAATTTTGATTCATTAATCATATACTGTTACTATGTACAAACTATTCGTGTTAAAATGGGTGGTTACCTTAGTAGCTGTTGTATTGAATTTATTTATTTATTTCTATCCCAATATTCTTAACCAAACAGACCAATGTGATTGGCATAAATTTGAAGATACTAATTCTAGAATAAATAGCAAATATGCTGTAATTGACTATCTTCCAGACAATATTGTTGATTTGTTGCTTTTAAACTTTCCTTCTTTGCAAAATGAAAATGAAATTACATCTGAATCGTTGTATGACACGAATAATCAAGTAAAGGATATTCATATGCTTACTTTTGGTGATCCACAAATAAATGGAAATTGGCCACTGACTAAATACATCAAGAGATTGGACAATTTTGGAAATGATTACTACTTAGGCCATATTTATAATACAATGAAAACCAGATTGAATCCTAGTCACGTTGCTGTGATGGGGGATTTATTTTCTTCTCAGTGGATATATGATTCAGAATTCTATAATAGAACCTATAGGTTTACTGAAAGATTATTTAACAGACCGATTGACTACAAGAAGAATGTTATCGAGACATTCCGTAATCATCAAGATTATGACTGGGTCAATTGGATGAATCAAGAGAAATCAATGGACCCTGAAGCGAGATTTAATTCTAGAGTTTATGAAGATTTATA
Source organism: Schwanniomyces pseudopolymorphus (assembly GCA_030583345.1). NCBI lineage: Eukaryota > Fungi > Ascomycota > Pichiomycetes > Serinales > Debaryomycetaceae > Schwanniomyces > Schwanniomyces pseudopolymorphus. The sequence continues at coordinate 162,383 of JAJMIA010000017.1, read as the reverse complement.
TGATTGGTTTTATGAAGAAAGAAAAACACCAAATTTTCAAAATCCATTATTTATTAACTTGACTGGTAACCATGATATCGGTTATAGTGGCGATGCTACATGGCAGCATATGGCAAGATTCCACTATTTGTTTGGGCAAAATAATTATGTGATTAACTATAATAAGGGTACTCCGGAAGAATGGAGAATTATTGTTCTTGACTCGTTAACTTTAGAGGGCCCTGCTTTAGAAGCAGATTTTGTAAATTTTACTTGGTCATTCTTGAAGGGGATAGAAGAGAAGGAAAACCCGAACTTTAAGGGTTCAACTATATTATTAACGCATATTCCATTTTATAAGGAAGCTGGGTTATGTGCGGATGGTCCAGAACACAAATATTATATTAACAACGAAAGAGAGCCATATAAGAATGGTTTATTAAGATCTCAAAATCACTTAGCTCACGATGTGAGTCAAAAAGTATTGAATATAATTTTCCCTAATTCTGATCAGGAGGGCATCATTTTAACTGGCCACGATCATGTAGGTTGTGACAGTTGGTACAACTTTGTTGATGATGAATGGAAAGCTAATAGAGAAAAAATAACAAGTGAAAAATCCTCTATTAGAGAAATTGTTGTGAGGTCAATGATGGGCGATTTTGATGGAACTACTGGTATTGTTACTGGTCATTTTAACCCTATAGATAGCAAATGGTTCTTTGAATTCTCGTATTGTGCATTTGCTGTGCAACACTGGTGGTGGGCTGCTAAAGTTTCATCATTTATCTGCTTATTAATTCATTCCATTAGCTTTTTATTTGCGCTATGAAGCACTCAAAATCAAATCGTATATAAAACTAAATATCGAAATTTTATTCATAAAATCTATTCTACTCTTCATTTTGTAGGGGTTTAGAATCCTTGGTATTCTTATCATTTACATAAGTGTACGTTTACTTAGATTATTCTTCCTTTTTAGTCTCCTCTTTAGATTCTTCATTAGATTCTTCATTAGATTCTTCCTTAGTAGATTCTTCCTTAGTAGACTCTTCCTTAGTAGTCTCTTCCTTATCCTCTTCCAATTTTGGTGGTTCTTCCTTTGGAGCATCATCTGATTTATCGGAGTCATTGGCAATAAAATCAGCAATATCACTCTTTGCAGTATCAAAACTTGCTTCTGGACTAATTTGAATTCTCTTGACCCTTAAGATACCATCTACAAAGATCCAATGGGATCTTTTGATACCCAGAGGAGATTTCTTAGCGCCCAAAACGCCAATTAACTTTTTCGATGGATCACTCAATAATGAATATTCAAGACCTTGTTTAGTTACAAAATTCTTTTGAGCTTTTGGGAGATCAGAACTCAAACCAAAAACAGTAACATTAGATCCCTTTAAATATTCGTAATTCTTTTGAAATCCACAAACTTGTCTAGTACATCCCGGTGTTGAAGCTTTTGGATATGCGAAAATTATAACATACTTACTCTTTTTAGCAGCTTCAGTCAAGGAAACTTCATTTTCGTCTTCATCAAGAAGAATAATGTCTGGGATTGCATCTCCTTCTTCTATCTCGGGTTGAGAGTCTGATTTAACCTTCTTTTTTGCTGGTTCAGTAGTCTCAGCTACGGGTTTGTTTGCATGGCTACTATTTCTAGTGGAACGACGTAATTCTGGCATAGTAGAATTGTCAATGGTTAATAGGTCAATAAGTCAATTGCTCTGGTATATTCTAATTTGGTCAATTTTTACTCCAGGATTTTTCTGCTATATATATTGATACACTGTATATAATAATAAGTAGTGCAGACTACAACCCTGGCTTTTGTCTATCTCATACTTACGGAGAGGAGAAACTTAAGTAGTTACTAAGTATGCATTAAGGCGATTATAATATCTGATATATGACAGCAACTGATATGTCCCAATAAAGGTGTATTATTTGCACTTTTTCTTGAATATTGGGGGCCGAGTTCATCTGCTTTACATAACGTCATATTTTGTAGTTTATATTTGATTGCTCTCAAAAAAAAAGTGATTATCACTTAATACTGTGAGCATTGGTGAAGTTTATCTAATGGTCCGATAAAAAGTCGATATATAATACGATATATAATACGACATAACTTAATATTTAAACAGTTGGACTCTTTGGAATGTATGGTTCTTCTAAGTACTTGATTTCACTATCAGTGAGCTTAAATGTAAGAGCCTTGATAATATCATCAACTCTTTTTTCTGAGTTAAGACCAACAATTGGACTTGCACCCTTAGAAATAACCCATGAAGTAGCCACAACAGCCATAGTAACATTGTATTTTTTGGCAATTTCTTCTACTCTTCCAATAATTTCTTTGTCATTATCTGAAAATTCACCAAAAAGGACCTTCATAACAGGATCAGTTTCTGCATTTCTGTTTTGTTCCGAAATTTCGCCATAGGGCCTTGTTAATAAACCTCTGGCAATTGGTGAGTATGGGATTAATCCAACATTACCAAACTCATTATCATTACAGAATGGAATCATTTCTCTCTCTTCTTCACGATGAAGTAAATTGTAGAAATTTTGCATTGAAATGAATTTGAACCAACCGTTCTTTTCAGCAATAAATTATAATTGAGCAAATTCTACGGCCTTCATTGCTGATGCACCAATGTATCTTACTTTACCCAGAATAATAACATCATTTAAAGATCTCATTATTTCAACTTTAGGTGTTGACTTGTCAAGTCTGTGAATTTGAAGAACATCGATATAGGTTCCAAGTCTCTTGCATGACTGATCAACAGCATCAATAATATGCTTTCTAGATAAACCTTGTAAATTCGCAGCTTCATACGGCGCATCAGATGGACTAACCTTCCAACCTGGTGGACCATTAGAATCAACAGGGAAATAAGCCTTAGTGAGAATTACGATCTTTTCTCTTGGAATGTTATATTTTTCAATGAATTTTCTTAAGAGTGTTTCTGATAAACCGTTAGAGTAAACATTGGCGGCATCAAAAGTTCTCAAACCAGTGTCATAACATTTTTTTAATATCTTCATAATGGTATCTTCATCTTCAAGAACCCATTGGGCCAAGACTTAGAACCATATGACATACAGCCCACAATAATTGGAGCAATTGAAAGACCGGAGTTACCTAGCTTTTTATATTCCATTTTTATCTAATTGACAATCGATAACGAATTGATATTAAATAAGTGACATATTTAAGGAAAAACTATATCTTTATATACTCGCTACGATTGACTAAAAAAAAAAAATCCAGGATTTAGGATTTAGGATTTAACGGAAATTACGTTACTTGGATACTATTTACGAGAAGCTATTGAACTAAATGTTCATGTCACATTATAAAGGCAATAGAATATAATACCATCAGTATCCACAGTTACTATCTCTTAAAAAACTATAAAAAGAGTATGCTATTCAATTTATTAAAAAGTTGTTTATTATAGATTCATGAAATGTTATAGTTGCAAATTTCACACATAGTTGTCAACTCCTTTAGTATGCAGTAATTGAATCATTTTACTACTCTAATATAACCATTTTAAATTATAATCTTATTAAACATCCTTTAGCTCTAAAATCAGTAAATGATGTAAACTATATTTTTGCACCTTCTTTTGTACATCTGCATCATATAATTAATGTATCTAGTTATATCAAGATTTAAACTAAATATAAAGATTAAAATCCAAAGACTTGTTTATTATTGATATGTACAAAAAATTTAGTATATAATTGTTAAATGTTAAACAGATCTCAGCCCTTTTAGTAAATGAAGTTTTGAGTTAAAAGCTCTTCTTGAGTATACAGTAATCAACTATTTCTCTTTTTATTGGATAATAATCAACTTCTTTATATATTAAGTTTGCAATAGTGTTTTCTCTATCTTGATAATTAATACTACAAAAAGAGTAATCATTTTTCTCATATCTATTACTTTCATCAAAGCTTAATGTATTGCCTCATAATTTATTCTACTATATTCATTTCTCCAAGGTCCACTCCTACTATAACCTTTACAATTTTTCTCAACGTCATAGTAATTGGTATGGTAATTTTTGATCATTATGGTAATATTTTCATCATATCTGGGATAAATCTGGGGTGCTGACCATAAACGACTACTCGAATATTTCAGAATATCCGTAATCATCTCTTCAGAATCAAAATTAGCAATTTGGATTAGTCTCCTCTTATGGATACAGGCAAAACTTTCTCAATCAACCATAGCAATTGCATATATTTCACCTTCAGTTTAACTCTTGTAGGTACGCTATAATTTTATTATTTTACTATACTTCATTTTCGTATATGAGTTATGCCAATTATTCCGAGCATTCTTGGTTTCATTTATTAAATAAATAATGTTGACTATTAATCCGATAATTGTTCAATGTACTTCAATGTTATATAAGGTATAATTCGAAAGTCACTAATAATAAAATTACAATTACTTGAAGATAAATACAACTCAGAGTAGAATAAATAATAATGACAAAACACTATCTACAAACAAAAATATATCACTTCTCACATTCTGGGAAAATCCCAATGGCTCTTATTTCCCTATCACACAGTATTTAAGGTGTTATTGGGCATGGCCGAATTAATGTTGGTGTGCTCAACATGCAACCATTTCGCTAATCATCCTGCAGATGCTTATTTGCTTTCCAATGACACCTCCATATTGAGATTCTGTTTGTTCAATCACAGGACTTTACCATATTATGTTGGACATAAACAAATACATTGGTTGAAGAAAGTTATTGGGTCTTTTATGAGGTCAAAAAAAAAGTTATTCTACATTCTGAATAGAAATTGATCCCGGCACCAAATCGTACCCCTATTTCATGAAATAAAAATGTTGGTACACTTAAATTTCTGGATACATTTAGAAACTTCACCATTCATAATCAATTCATAGATTCTTCTTCAATACTCGTACGATAACTTTCCACTGCCTCTCATTGAGTATGAATACTCAGAAGTTGCAAAAAGTATTATATTTAGTTTCGCCCTATTTTGTATTGCAAATAGGCAATGGCACTGATAACTTCAGCGTAGCTAAACTGATTGGAAGTAATATGGTGTTATCCATTTGATTCTCCAAGTAAATACGTCGAGACGTTACATAATCAAGCTTTCGTTTGTACATTAAACTCTAGATTTTATTTATATTTCTCTAATCTACAATGTATGCACACTCGGAAGTTTTGTAAGACATTAACGTATATGCGTAATGAGATAACGCTTCTTACTAAGGTCTTTTATAAACTCCATACTATATTAACTCAGGTAAACTAGGTAGATAGTTTATTTCAGTGACATATACTATGGCAATTTCATCACATACACATTTAAATTCTAGGTGCACCTAGAATTGCAATTTAACACATTTAACTGCAAGACAATAGGACGTGATTATAGGAACCGCCCAGATCATCTTGTTTAGAATTAGCCGCAATTTCTCTAATAGTTAGTAATTCACCATATCTCAATTACCTAATTGTATGCAATACGCCCATACTTTTCACAATTATAAAGTATGATCCCTGCATTTTACAAAATTACACAAACTTCGAGTTTACAGCGATAGAAAAAAAGAAAATTCTAATAAGGATGGTGTATATCACGTGATGTAAATTCAGAACCCAACAAAATTTTCTGACCAGATTTAATAGTTAGTGTGTGTCCCTATATACTATTAGTAACTATATTAAAGAGAAAGTTGAGGCAAATCAGTTGGCGTCAATAAAGGAAATATTTGACAACTACAAACTAAAATATCATAATACGTGGTATTTTGAAAAGAAGTATATTATAAGTGAAAGTTCAAAAATACGTAGAACATTAGGCAAGGATTGAATTAAGTACATAACAAATACATCAATGTCTTCTATTACCGACGAAAGTAATGTTCTAGACAACAACTTTCTTAGCGGACTTGTAAATGAAGATCAAGACATATTAGATGAATTTTTAGATCAGCGAGTGTATGATTCCTTAGGAGGATCACTGAATATGGGTAGTCAAGTCAAATTAGAGCATGACGAAATATTAGAGAGTTTATATTATAATGAATCAGCCCAGTCGCCCGGTACTGGTAATGTGGTTAAACAAGCAGGTACTAATAGTGACCATGGCGACAGTCCGTCAAATATTACTACACCAAATACAAATGACTATTTATATGCTGATCCTGTCAATAATCAAAATTTGACTAGCGGAAGTATTTATGCTAGTCCATACGAAAGTAAACCATTTATTAAGAATAGCCCGCATTCAAGTATCGGGGACACAAATGAGATCCTAGACACAACAATGAAGGAACCGCAGTCAGGTCAATTTACAGACTATGAAGGAATAAGAGATGAATTATCTAAATTAAAATTTGGTAATCATAATATGAACCCATGCCCAGAGACTGTAGAAATACCAGATCTTTCATATTTGGATTTTTCTCCAGAAGCAATGGCTAAGTTACCGTATAACTTAGAATTATCAAGTTTACCAACCTACTCTAGAGTGGAAACTCAAATTAAGATTAAATTTACCATAAGTCCACCACCACCCCAGGTATTAATGCATATTCCACAAGATTTAATATCTAAGAATAAATTCTGTCTTAATGATCCAATTTCAGAGATTTCTACTAAGTTGAAAGAGAACTTATTATATTTAGATACTTATGTTTTTACTTCAAATTTTAAGAAGTCGTGTAACATATGTTCTAGATGTATAAAGAGGGAACAAAAAAGAGCATCAAGAAGAAAATCTGGGGTTAATGGAAACGAGTCTGAAACTAACGCGCCGGAAACTAATTACAACACACCAAATACCACGTCCGGTGTAGTTAAGAATAACCCAAACTCATGGGCTGACGAAAATATGATGAAGAAAGCTATTATTTTTAACTGCAAAGAAATCGTTTCCTTCCCGCCACCAAGTGGTCTCAGTAGTGATTTATCAAAATCTTTAGAATTGTCTGCCAGAATTATTTGTTACTGTAGACATCATAAAGAATCTGAAGGTTTTAGATTATTATTTGTGTTGAGGAATAATAGTGGTGATGTTGTCGCTAAACAAATATCATCTCAAATAATGATAATGGATAGAAAGAAAAATACGGCATCAGGAAATGTTAAACAAGAGGAAAATCTTTCAAATTCCGTTTGTGGATCTTCAACTAATTTGCAATCTATGGATACTACCGAAATCAGTAACGATTTTGCGAATTCAATTCACCCATTATCTCCTAATTCAATTGACGAATCTGCATCTGATCCAACGAACACTGATACTAATGGTGACGGAAGAGGATTGAAAAGAAAAAAGATGTCTTTTGACGATTCATATAATAATTCCACAAATCCTATGTTTAATGGTAGTATAAATGGATATTCTCCTACGAGTAACAGTGATACTAATATGTCTGCTTCCAACGTGTTAAAGAAAGGAGCAAATGGTAATCTTTCTAATGCATTAGGATTATCTCCTCTAAACCAACCAATTCTCAACACACAATCTCCGTTGCCTTCTATACAAAGAATTATACCCGCACAAGGCCCCATAAGGGGAGGTATTGAAGTGACATTATTGGGTTTTAATTTTAGACCTGATTTACAAGTTAAATTTGGTGCAAATCAAGCATTGGCAACACATTGTTGGTCTGAGACTACAATAGTTACATATTTACCGCCTGCTGCTCAACCCGGTCAAGTATTGGTTAGTTTTGAAAATCACGAAAATATCATGGGAGCAGCTCAACAGCAACAAATATTCACATATACTGATGATACCGACAGACAGTTAATCGAGTTAGCTTTACAAATAGTTGGTTTAAAAATGAATGGTAAATTGGAGGATGCAAAGAATATCGCTAAAAGAATTGTTGGATCCGATACAAGTGGATCAAATAGTAATGCAGAAACTCCAAATGCGACAAGTTCTAATAATGTATCTAATAATGTATGCAAAGCAAATATCGAATGGTACGACAATGCTCATAAGGCTGTACAAGAATTAACAAAATCTAATTTATCAACTGAGGAGATCTTAATTAATTTCATTTCATTAGTAGATTTACCAAATTGTCCAATTATTATACCAAACTGGCAACTTTGTAATTCTCAAGGGCAGACTATGCTACATTTGGCAACCTTAAAGGGGTATAAAAATTTGATCAAGTTCTTATTTAATCATGGTTGCAAAATGGATATCAAGGATAATCAAGGATTAACACCGTTGTTTTTTGCTTCTATGTGTGGTCACAGAGATTTAATAAAGATATTTATTGAATGCAAGTCGATTTGGAATTTGAAATTATCAAATGATAAGTATTTAAAAGATTATTGTGATTTGAATGTCTTGGATGTTTTCAATAATCTTCAAGAAATTTTAAGTGATGATAAAGAATTTGTCAGTTCTGAGAAAGATGAAATTATACCGAAGTCTGTTAGTTTGGACTCTCTCAGCTCCATGTTTGCCATGGATTATACACGCCACATTTCAAAAATGGTTAGTTGTGAAGTACCAGAAGTTTCAACACAGGAGATTGATAATCACAAGGAATTATTTTCATATGATGATTCTAACTATAATTCCGATTTTGCTGACTTCGAATTTGATTCGAGTGATTCCGAATTGGCCAATGATGACGATGATTATTATTCCAGCAATCGTGAAGAAGAGCAAGGAAATTCTTTTACTGATTCCACTGTAGGAAATTCTATGTTAAATCCTTCTAAACAGTCAACTGGCGTTAATGAAGATAAGAGTTTATGGTCCAAGGTCAAAAAAGTTTTCAATAATGAAGATGAAGGACAATTACCTACGTATGAGGATTTGTTCCCCTTCGGCCCATCTTCTTCGCACTCGAAACCAAAATCAGCTATTGAACGTGATCTTAATGAAACTACAGAAGAATCATCAGTACTACAAAGACTGTCATCATCATTAGCATCTGAACAGCAAGATGATGCCGGCATTACGTCGGATTCTTCTGAAGATATGGCATTATCTTATATTAATCACCCTCGTAAGTCAGTTGAGAATGATAAAATGTTGCTTTTTTTCTGGTTCCCAGTTTTAATTTGTATTCTTGGTTTGTTCTTCTGTGTGTCAGTTTTGGGCTACAGAATTGAACATTTTGAAACAATCAGAAACTATAGTAGGAACGCACTCGGTAATTTAATGGTTGGTAATGAAAGATTAGGAAGAGTTTTTAAAACTAACGTTGGCGTTTAAGTTTTAGCTTAAGAAGATGATATTATTGAATCTTTTTCATAAATTGTAATATAGGGGTTTATAGGATTTTATTCACCATTCTGTGTGATATTTAGAGTATTTAGCAATATATTGGTGATGCATTTTATTTAAAGCTTTGTATGTACTACATTTGTCCTGTGTATAATTAGATAATTAAATTTGTTAAATCAGCAAATAAGTTGATCCAGATTACCAATCTATGCTAACAACAAAAAATGGTAAGGAATATCATATTACTAAAGAATAAGACCAAGCCAGTTGATGAATATGATACATTGTTCAAGGAGAACAATCTTAACCCTATATTTATTCCCCTTTTAAAACATTCTCATTTCGATAGAAAGAGTACTACGAACTTTTTAATGAGCGATGAGTTTTTGAACGTACCAGTATTTATTATCACAAGTCACAGAGCAGTAGAGATATTTGATGATTGTTTAAGTGATCTTGATGAAAGTTGTAGACAACGCATTCTTAATAAAATAGGTTATACAGTAGGGCCGGTAACTTACCAGGCTTTAGAAAAATTGGGATTCAAAAACGTTAGAGGAGGCAGTGAAGCAGGAAATGGATCTATCTTAGCAGATATAATTTTAAAAGAAGTTTCTAAGGACCAAGAAATTGTGTTTTTTACTGGTGAAATTAGAAAAGATATCATCCCAAGGAAATTGAAGGAAAACCAATTCAATTTGAGGGAAAAGATTATATATAAAACTGAGTCACGAAATGATATTGTGTTGAATTTTAATTCAGTATTAGAAGAAATTAGAGATACCAATACTGAGAATAATTGGATTGTCTTTTTTAGTCCACAAGGAACAGAACAGATAGTTGATTTCATACGACAATCAGATAATTCCTTCCAGATTGCATCCATTGGGCCAACAACGCATGATTACCTTGTAAATAATTCTATAATACCTATAGTAACATCTAAGAAGCCTCATGCCAGTGCTTTGCATGAGGGAATGTTTGGAAATTCTTTAAAATAAACTAATCTTATATTAGATTGCATAGATACGAATATAATAAGCAACTTAAATAAATAAATAAATAATAAGTTAACAAATAGTACTGGTAATTAATCTAACAAGTAGAATCATTAACCACATCGATGATTTTTTGGACAACACCGGGGTTTGATAAGGTAGATGTATCACCTAACTGATCGGATTCACCCGCCAAAACCTTTCTCAAAATTCTTCTCATAATCTTACCAGATCTAGTTTTAGGTAAATCGTCAACTAATAAAATAAGTTTCGGAGCTGCAAATGGGCCAATTTCCTTTCTAACTGTTAAAATCAATTCCTTTTTAATTGTGTCAATTTCATCAGCTGGTGGATCGTTCTTCAAAGAAACATATGCAGCGACGGCTTGACCTGTCAATTCGTCAGCATACCCAACAACTGCACTTTCCCCAACTAATTCATGTTCAATCAAAGCCGCTTCAATTTCGGCGGTGGATAATCTATGTCCAGAAACGTTAACAACATCATCGACTCTACCTAAAATCCAGAAAAAGCCGTCCTTATCTCTAGCCGCACCATCACCAGAGAAATAGTAGTTCTTATACGGTTTTAAGTAAGTGTCGATAAATCTTTCATAGTCATTATAAATACCTCTTGTTATCGATGGCCAAGATGATTTAATGGCTAAAACACCTTCGACTTCATTGCCAACTAATTCTTCACCGGAAACTGGATCTAAGATCTTAGCGTCAATACCAAAAAATGGGAATGAAGCAGAACCGGGTTTTGTTGGAGTTATACCTGCCAAAGGAGTAAGCAAATGAGATCCAGATTCAGTTTGCCAGTAAGTGTCAACAATATGAGCCTTTCCCCTTCCAATATTATCATTGTACCAGTGCCAGACTTCAGCAGCAATTGGCTCTCCGACAGAACCTAAAGTTCTTAAGCTACTCAAATTATATTTTTCAACATACTTGGAACCTGCTCTCTTTAATAATCTCAACGCAGTTGGAGCAACATAGAATTGGTTAACTTTATACTTGTCAACAATTTCCCAATATCTAGAATAATTTGGATACGCTGGAGTACCTTCAAATACAACAGTTGTAGCACCATTAAGTAATGGGCCATAAACAACATATGTATGTCCAGTAATCCAACCAATGTCACCAGCGGTGAAAATTATATCATTCTCATGAACATCAAAAGTATATTTTGTCGTCAAGAGAGCACCAAATAAATAGCCTGCAGTGTTGTGTTGAACACCCTTAGGCTTACCAGTAGAACCAGAAGTATATAACAAAAAGAGCGGATCTTCAGAATTAACTGGAACTGGTGGGAAGTACGGACCATACTTAGCCAATTCCTCGTGCCACCAAATATCTCTTTCGCTATCAAATGGGACATGGGAGTTGCCAGTTCTTTTAAAGACAATGACATCTTTCACACCAGGACAATCCTTCAAAGCATCATCTACAATCTTCTTTGTTTCGATTGTCTTTCCACCTCTTTTAGATTCATCAGCGGTAATAACAAGCTTCGAATTAGCGTTAAGGATACGGTCTTTCAAGGATGTAGAGCTAAATCCAGCAAATACAACTGAGTGCACAGCTCCAATTCTTACAATTGCCAATAATGTAACAAGTGCTTCCGGGATCATAGGTAAGTAGACTGCAACAGAATCACCTTTTTTGATTCCTAACTTTACCAAAGCTTGAGCCAATTTACTGACGTCCCTCAATAATTCACCGTAAGTTATTATTCTTCCTTCACCCACCTCATCCGCTTCGTAGATAATAGCCGGTTTCTTTGGGTTTTTAAGGGCCCAGCGATCAACTGCATTATATGATGCATTTAATTGACCATTAATGAACCATGATGGAATATCACCGTCCTTAAAATCGTCTTCAGAAGAAGCGGGATATCTGGTAGCATCGAAAGGTCTATCCCATGAAAGAAATTCTTTGGCTCTGTCACCAAAAAACTTGTCTGGGTTGTCAATTGATTCCTTATACCACTTTTGGTAAGTCTCAAGGCTGTCTAAGTAAGGCTTCTCGTTGGATCTCTCTAAGAAACCCGCAGGAGGGGCCAACTGCTTTTCGTGGTCTAAGGTTATGTGAGTTGTTGAATCTGACATGGTACATACAACGTATAATCTTGTTCAAATAGTCAAAACGGTTCGTAATATTTAGGGTAAAGAATTTATGATTAATTTCTAATTTAATCCAAGTACAATACTATTTAAATAATTTTATATTATGAAAAACGGCGTTTAGCCCCTACAGAGATGAAGGCAACTGAGATTTATACCATTATCGAAATGTTGAGAAATCCCCACTTGAGAAAAATCTGGGGTTGAATTTTATTTCTCAAGTGATCATAACCATATTACCACCACAGGTCATGTATTGTCTCGGAGAGGGGCAAACATAGAGAATTTAGCTACAACTAGATATAAACTCAGTAATTGTATACGAGACATTTGTAACAGGATTGGCAGCCTTAACGAATAGAAGTTGTCGGAGTCGGACCATTGAAACGGGGAGGTCCGGTTGATGAATGTGTTTGATTGTAGTGTGGCGAAAAAATTAGCGGGTGGGGACCTACACTTGTTGGTGGGTAACAATATTCGTAATTGTACAGTCGAAGTGGACATACAAGGTGTTTCAACTGGAAAAAAGGGACATGGCAATTGAGATTGATGAGTATAGGTTAAGATAATATTCAATTGCTTAATTATAGGTGCGAGATAAGAGGCTGGATTGTGCGATAGCTATGGCGGAAATATGTTCGTAGATTTTTTCTGGCGTCGTTGGGCGTAAATATGGGTACATGCATATTGTTTTCGAATACGCCAGACTCCTAGTTAATCTATAGGTCTGGTTATTTTTTGTGATTCTTTTGAGCAAATATAATAAACAATAGATTACGTGGTAGCGGGTCAATTTGATTTTCCTATCTTTTCGACTCCTAATACAGCAATTTGAAGAGACGAAAATCATGTAGATGTTAGATCTCTAGTGATTCGAGTAAATGCAAATCTCGCGAAATACGAAACCCTCTCTGCTATGTCTTATTTACTTTAATATATTAAACAGCGGAAATTCGAGGTGGGTGAACGGTCTACAAATAACTTAAACCTACTGGAAGTGTCAACCTGGTCGGGTTTATGGAATTTGGGCTAAATCCCCTAGTGGATAAATGCAACATAGCCAAGCCAAATGATGATTTCCAAAACTAGATTTCCGATGGCTAGCTTAAATCAATCACGTTTGGCGTCACTTTCAAATAGAGGTGCTCAATGTCTATTAGATGATTTTGTTTCTTGGTCGTGTAATACTATGAATTAATTAATTGTAATGACTCCTTGTTTGTAGAATTATTCTCGGTTCACTGGAAGTTTGGGTGAGATAATTTTAACGAATGCTGTGATCTCGCGCAATATATAATCTTCATAGAAGTCATATTGGGAATAAATGTGCCGCACATGTGACTGTATTGAATTGAGCAGATTAGGGTATTCCCTTTTCTGCTGTGATCAGAACCGAAGAAAAGATGATGATGAGCTTACGACTCTTACTATCTGATATAGCAATTATGAAGTTATGAAAGATAAACTAACTTGAGACATTGTAGATCGGCTCTTATTCAATCTCTTCAATGATTCTCATTTTCCTTGATAATATGGATATTCGGCTCTTCAAATATTAATAGTTGTAGCGAATATCTAGTCTTCATCTTAGCTTGCATCAGCAGCCATACTGTTGTACCCATGCAGGAGGATTTACTGTAAGTAATTTACGACCAGCGTCATACTTGTATTGCCGAATGTAGTGTAAGATTTTAGAAAGACAAAAGGACTAAAGAAATGATCATATTTAAGAATACTTGGCTTTTAAATATAGCTTATGTGTTTAATAATTGTACTAGTGAGCCTTGTAAAACTAAGATGTTTAGCAACATCTTCTTTCATAAACAGTTTATGTTGGTATTAAACTAAAACTTTTTATGAATTGTCCGATATGGTGTAACGGCTAGCACGGTTCGCTCTCACCGAGCAGACCCGGGTTCGACTCCCGGTATCGGAGTGTTATATTTTTATTTTTTTTATCAGGATTCATAATCCCAATGCTACTAATATTGTTAATTTTCTTTTTTTTCACTAAATGCTATATTATTAAGGAGTATATACTATATTAATTTAATTGGATTACTTTAATTGCCCAAATTCATCTTCTTGATCTTCTTCGAAATCTGCAGCCTTACCCTTACCTGATAATCTAGCTGCAGCAAGTTGTTGAGTTGCAACTTGTTTCTTTACTTTATTTGTCATTCTTTCAATTTCTGCCTCTGCATCATCGGCATCACGCTCGGCGTATTGCATAACTAATCTTCTACCTAACAAATGGACACCTTCCAATTGATCCATTGCATTCTCCGCTTCCTTTAGTAAGTTATATTCAACGAAAGCAAAACCTCTTGCGGACTTGTCGAATTTCTTTGGAACTCTAACAGACTTTAATTGACCAAATGCACCAAATAATTCCAAAACATCCTTTCTAGAAGCTTCAAATGGAAGATTCTTAATAATAATTTTGTTAGACTTATTGGATTTCTTGGAATCTCTTTTGTTTGATGAGGTACCAGATTGTCTATGAGAAATCTTAAGTTGTAATCTGTGTCCATCTAATACATGACCATCTAAAGTAGTAATAGCAGAGTTAGCTTGATCGTTAGTTTTGAATTCAACAAAACCAAAACCCATTGATAGAAATTTTCCCTCTTTCTTAGGATCTGGTTTCAGTTTAACTGTAGCAACAACAAAACCAGGTAATGGCTTGAACAAATCTGTCAATTGTTGAGATGTAGTTGAGAAATTCAAGTTTTTAACAAATACAGAAACGGTAGGACCATCCACAGCTACAGCTTCGTGGTTTTCAATATTGTCGCTGCTCATTAAATCAGATGCAGTAACTTTAGCTTCAACCGCCTTTGTGTCTTCATCCTTTGGAGCAGACGTGATTTCTCCTGAAACTGGTTCTCTGACAAACAAGTCCACGGGACCCTTCTCCAAATAAATGATAGATTTTTTAAACCTTCTGTATGCTAATTTTGTAAATGCTGCTCTGGCGGATGGTGCATCTCTAAACTCTACAATTGCTATAGTCCCGTCAGGGGGCATTAAAGTTCTTTTTAATTGACCGTATTGAGAAAACATTTCCCCAATTTCTTCAATAGTTGTCCCATAAGGAAAATTCTTCACCAATATAACTTTATCATCTCTTTCTTTTTTATCAAAAGTAGTTAAATCAACGCCTCTATCTTCAAAATATTTCCTTACATTACCTATGACGTGAGCTTCTGCCAATGCTTGTTTAACAGCAGATCCAGAATTTTCAGGATCTATTAATTGTGATTTAGAAACTCCCATTTTAGCTGCTACAGATTCCAATACTGCATCATTACTCATATATAAAGAGTTCCAGCTGAATTGACTTCTAGTTGCTTGAGCTTTCTTTTTCAATTCTCTTTGTTTTTTTAAAGGTAAATTCTTGATATCAAACTCATCTAATCTGTGATCTTTTTTCTTTTCACCAGGTAAAATATGTAATAAACGACCTTGGAAAATTTGTTTATCTAAGTCTCTATAAGCATTAACAGCATCATTGTTGTTATTGAACTGAACATAAACAAATCCCTTTGATGCGCCGGTACGAGTATCTACGGCAATATGAACTTCTTCTAGAGAACCATACTTTTCAAACAAATTTCTGAAATCATCTTCAGTAGATGAATACAAGATGTTTCTTATAAACAAACGACCAGTTTGTCCAATTTTATTTTCAGTGACCTCTTCGGATGTTTCCTCGTGTTCAATGACTTGAGACATTTCAACACTCTCATTGGAGGCCTCATTTTTTCCACTCGCTTCTGGTATTTCATCTTTTTGCTGATCTTCATTAGTGTCATTGCCGTCCGGTTGATTTTCAGATTGTTCCTTGATTCTTACTCTTCTATTTCTAAGCCAGTCAAAATCAGAAACATTATTATCATTTGCCAAGCTTTCATTTTCTGGCAAATCATTGAGGCTAATCATTTTTTCGTCTTCTTCTTCTTCTTCGACTTCATCATCTTGATGCTTCTTAGTTAAATTCTGGAAATCTTCATATTCATCATCACTTCCAGCATCTGGTGCAGCCATGACTTCAAACTCTTTATTTATCTTATCATCAAACTTACCTTCGTCTTGTCTCCTTAATGCATCTTCTAATAATTTCGCACTTGGTGCACCTGAACCATCAGCAATATCGTCATTTGCCCATGACTTAACTTGATGAGATGGTTTCATAACTTCCATAAATTCTCTTAACTTTGGGTTTGATGCAATTTCATCATCTATTGTTGAATGTTTCTTTTGTTTCTTCTCTTTTCTTTGCTGTTCTTCTCTTAATAATCTTTCTTCTTGTTCTCTGATATTTTCATTCTGTATTTTTCTCTTTTGTTTAAATGATAAAGGAACTGTAGGATCAGAAAAAGTCTTTGCTAATTGTACATCGATTCTGGCTGTATCTATGAAAGCATTATTGAAATATTTAACTGCATTCTCAGCATCCTCTGCAGATTTATATCCAATAAATGCAAATCTTCTAGATTCTCCGTTTCTCTTCTTCATCAATTTGACATCAGTAACATTTCCTTTCTTACCAAAATAATCTCTTAGTTTATCCTCTGTATAATACTTAGGAAGCCCCTTGACAATTAACCGAGACATCACTACAATACTTTGAATAACACTATAAAATATAAATTAGTTTTATGTTCCCTCATCTTAAAAAAAAATTATTCACGTTCTTACTGAGCCGCACGAATTAGATTGCAACTATCTTTGTGGTTGTGAAAAAGTTGCGCATATTCCATATTACTGTTATTTTAGTCTAATAATTAATACTAACATGGAATTGACAAAACATATAGGCATTAGATCTGAAAAGGATTTAAACGTAACTACTTTTTTATTATGGATAAGAGCTTTAATAGTTGTCTTTATTTTATTGAGTTTATTAATCTATTATCATTTTTTTTCAATTATTTGTAATGTTCTAGTTTATGTCTTACCAGAAAGTACAAATAATTTTAAGCGGTTAGCATATTCTCTATTTTGGGACCTCTGCTTTTATCTTCTTGTAAGTATTAAGAATATATATATTTAATTATCTATACTAACTAATAACAGGAATTAAATAATGTGAAGGTACAAGTAAGTGGCGAAGAAATTGATTCCGAATCTGCAGTTATTATAAGTAATCACCAATCTTTGTCCGACTATATTGTAATTGCATACTTGGCTAAGTATTCTAATAACTTAGAATGTGGTAAACTGGGAAATAATCCCTTTACATTACCTCGGGTAAATTTTTTCTCCTGGTTTACGCTTTGGCGGTTACCAAATATCAAGGTTTTATTAAATATCCTTAAATGTGATGAGAATTGGGAATTAGAAAAGGACTTGAGTTTTTGTATATTTGAAAAGGTTCTTACAAGTAAGATTCCCGAATGGATAGTTGTTTTTCCTGAAGTGAATATATGGACAGAAGATGGAGCAAATCTTCAAAGACGACAAAGCGATAAATATTACTTACCAATTTTGAACAATACACTCTATCCAAGATATTCAGCCTTCTATAATGTCATGTCATCAATAAGAGTTTTTAATAATTATAAATTTACTAAAATTTATGACTTATCAATTTACTATGAAGTTGAAACTCCCTATAAAAAAGAGTATACTCGTCCGTCCTTGATAGACATATTTGCTAACGAGTATCCAATAATTATTAATGTTGACATAAAATCTAAATCATTCGTACGAGTACCCACTAAAAGAAATAAAATGGAAAAATGGCTTGAAAAAATTTGGATTGAGAAGGATAAATTTCTTGAGGCAAGATACCTGATATCCGAACAAAACATGCAGTCAAAAGTTGATCAGTAAGTGTCATGAATCTTACTGATAGGTAGGCTATAAATTGTGGACCTTTGATTTTCATCTCGCTGAACTCTGTAAAAGTGATCCGCAAATCTGTCTCCATTAATATGACTTAAGAACTTTTCATCATGTGTAATCACAATAAGTTGAAAATTTCTTTGACTTTTTCTAAACGAAATAATTTGGTTTAACGCCTGAGCTAATGATTCTGCATTTTCGGTGTCCAAGTTTGTCGTTGGTTCATCCAATGCAATCATTCCACAATTTACACCAAAGCATTCTGCCAAAGCAAGTCTAATTAATATGCTTGTTAGAACCTTTTGTCCAGCAGAACATCTACCCCTCATATCTAACTCTGCATTTGATTTATACATCACAACTCTATAATTATAAGACCGATTTCCCTTTGCTTGAATATTTACATCGCTTCTTATAGCTATTGAATCAATATCTGTACCTTTATATGTCTGAGACCAAAGCTCTTTCAAAATTCTATTAATATCTTCCATTTTCATACTATGATATTTCATGATAGCGTTATCCAATGCTTTAGAGTAAGTTTGAATATCATTAGAAATTAACAAATTAGCCTGAAGTTTAACCCATTCTTCATGGAATTGTTTATCAATTTCCATGTATTCTGTTTCAAGTTCGTATTTTAATGATTTAATTTGATCTTTAAGTTGCTTGATTTCTCCTGATTTGCTAGAGTAGTCAGCATTTAAACCTGCTATAACCTCTCTTAATTCAGAAGTAGCCCTTTGATATTCATCTCTTTTCGACGACGCAATATCTACATTTAATTCCAGGATACTTTTATCAACGTTCTCTACTTCATTTTTTAAATCTCTATAATCAATATTTGCAATTATATTATGCTCAATATTTGATGAATGGCTAACTTCGTTTAAAAGTGATTTTATTTCAGCTTCAATTAGAACAATATCTTTATCAGATTGACCTTTTTCTACTTTAAGATTATCCATTTTTGTTAAATTTTCCTCAATTTTTTCTTTTTCAATAGTTTCAAATTGAGTTATAAATTGAAGAAGTTCAGAAAACTTGTTCAAATTGCCTGAAAAATACTCAAGGTATTCTCGTTTCTCATTTTCGTCAGAACGCATATTATCAATTAGGCCATTTAATTTCATTTGATTATCATTTAGTGATCTTTTTAATTCATCTAAAGACTCAAGACTTGCTATCGACCTTGTTTCAAGATCTTTTATAGTTGAGTTAGATTCATTTATAGAGAGGTTAAAATTCTTAATGTCACTAAATGATTTTTCCAAATTACTTATTGTCAACTTCATATCTTTAACATTTGCCTCAAGTCTTGAAATATCTCTCTGGTGCGCATATTTATTTTCTGTTTTGTCATTTATGTCTTGTCTTATAGATTTCAATTGAAGATTCTTTTTAGATTGTAAATTTTGCAATTCTTCAAGAGTCAAATCAGAAACTCCATAATTGCTGAGTTCATCTTGTAACAAACCTAGCTGTTCTTTATTTTCTTTGATATCATTTTTTATCCTATTGATATCACTAACTGGCTTTTTAAGAGAATTTAAGATATCCAATTTATTTGAGATTTCTTGAAATTTTTTCTTTTCTTGTTCAAAATTTGATTCTTTTTCCTTTAGCACAAAATAATCATCCTCTAATGCTTCTTTTAATTCCTTTATATCAGAATTTGACTTTTTGAATTGTAAAACATCATCTTGAATTGATTTCATGTCATTCATGTCTTTTTTGGCATCTTCGAATTCATTTTTAATACGCATCGACTCATTCAGTTTTAAACTACTTTTTAATAATCCCACAAAGCTCTTCAAACCAGATTCATCAAACGCCCTTTGGCATAATTGACATTGTTTCTGCTGCTCAGCTATTTGAATTGCTTTTATTTTGAATTGTTTTGAAACATCAAAAGTATTAAGGTTTTCATAAGTGATATGATAATCATCCTCTGCTTCCTTTAGCAACTCTTCATACCTATCTATATCATCGACTTTAATAACTTTTTGAATCCTTTTGCTTTTAATTTTTAGCTCATCTTCAATTTTTGAAGAACTCTTCTTTTTTGAATCTATCATTGTCATACTAGTATCAACCTCTTTACGAGCCTGATCTACCTTTTCCTTAAAAGAAGTCGCAAAGTCAGATATTTCATTAATCTTGTTGATTAGATCCGCATTACAAGTTTCGGAATCCAATAGTGAACCAACTTCATTTTTGTAAGTTTCAGCATTCATAGTAATTAATTTTTTCAAAACAAGATCTTTTGACTTCTCCGATTCTCTCAAATATTCTAACTTGGCTCTCATATCAGATTGCCTACTGCTTGTGGCTATATTCTTGTTTATTTCATCAACCTCTGTTTCCAATTGGCTCAATTTTATCCTTCCTTCATGTATTTCCTTGTCTAAATCACTCAAATTTAATGACTTACTTTTGCTATTATATTTTTGTACCAAAGTTTGCAATTCTGCCTTTTTAAGGTCAATATCATCACTGTTTGATTCTAACAATTCAATTTTTTTTCTCAATGATGTAATCTTAGATCTTTGGTTTTCTATTTCCTGATCACAGATTTTTTTTCGTTCTTCTTCCTTTGTTATGGAGTCTAATATTTCCTGAATTTGCTTTCTGACTAATGTTTCCTTTTCTTTATTAGTAGATACAAGTGCCAGGAAAACAAGTTTCATTTCATCTACTTTATTTTTTAGCTTATCTTCAAATAACTTAAATAATCCACTTTCGTTCTCCAGATTATCAAACAGACATTTCAATTCATCAGATAAACTCTCTAGAAGATTTTTAAGATTATCTAATTTAACAATATAGTCCGATTCTTTTGATTTAAGATACCCCTCCATTCTAGTAAGCTCATTTAACTCATTATTAATGAGTTTCAAGCTATCTTTAAAAGTATCTAATTTTAATTGAGATGATTGTATTTTATTTTCTTTTTCTTCTATTAGTTTATTAAAATTATCCTTCTTCATTACTAACTCGTCATAAGAATCATCCAAAATTGACATGCTTCCCTCAATTCTTTCAATTTGTTGACGTAATATACTTTTTGATTGGATTAGCTGGTCATATTTTGCAATGGTTTGCTGATATTCCTGATTTGTTATGAATAAATTTTCAGCTTCTTTATCCTTTTTTTCAATTTCAAATTTTATAGAAATTATTTCATTACTTAGAGAATCGATTTTTCCATTTATTCTTTCTACCTTTTCATTGATGGCTTTAGATCTATCTTTATCGAGCTTCATATGCTTCACACTTTGCTCTATAAGTTTTATATCCGTCGTCATTTCCTTCTTTATATCTTTAAGATTATCTAAGACTTTAGTAAATTTGGAAGCTTCGAATATGTCATCAAACCTTTTTTTTAATATAGATGCTTCACTCAATGGCCACAAGCTATCATCTTGGTGACAAAAAATGACATAGTCCAAAATTGCTCTCGAAGCACCCAAGTGAATAGGAATCCGCGAATCCAATTCTGCATTCTTAGTAGATAGAGTTTGTTTGTTCCCTTGTTGAATTATAGCCAACTGCCCTTCTAATGTTTTAAAAGTATTTCCACCTGCTTTAGTAGTACTTCTCTTTTTTGTTAATTGCATTGATCTTGTAGTGATCATAGATTTCCCATTTACATCCTTGAAGGCGAGTTTTACTTGTGCTGTTACATTGTTTCTACTAACTATTTCTGGGTCTATGACGAATGCACCACCTTTTGAGTTCGGTGGTAGATCACCAGTAGTCGCATACTTTAAACATTCAATTATTGTTGTTTTGCCACACCCATTCTGACCACAAATTAAGGTAAGAGGAAAACCAAACTGAATTGTTTCAGTACGTTCACAATCAAAAGACCTTATCCCTTGAATTGAAAGCTTAAATAGACTCGACATATAGTTTTTGATCTACAATAAAGAAAAAAAAAAATAGAATAAATTTCCGATATCGCGGAGAATATCTGAATACATCAATTTACATATGGAATAGTTATATATCACTCATTCGATAATTAATTAATATGAGATTTAGCTAATTCATCTGCAATATCATCGACAGCAACGTCCTTTTCTTCCGTCTTACCTAATAATTCTTTTTCTAATTCATCTAAATCAAGGTCTTCTTCCAATGCGTCATCCTCATCTTCTTCGTCTTCTTCATCGCTATCAACTTCTTCTAATTCGTCGAGTTCATCAATTTCACCAAAGCCTCTATCTTCAAATATGTCACTAATGTCTTGGACAAATTCGGAATCCTCTTCAAATCTATTACCATTTAATTCTAAAACCTGCAAATTTGGTAAGTTGTGCTTAACAACCGACACCAAGAGCTCTAAACTATCCACTTCTAATTCATTGTATTGTAACCTTAAGATAGCTAAATCTTGTCTTACAGACTTCTTTAATGCCTCGATAACACTCAAAGAACCTTTAGCCTTTAATAAGGAATCGTTAAGGTTAAGTTCAGTCAAGTTTTCCCAAGATGGCAATGCCTCAGCTAAGATTTCAGCAGCCTTAGTGGTAGCAGTATTATCTTGTAAGTCAAGAACAGATAATTTCTTGTTGTTCGATAACCCTTGATTTATTAATTTGGAAATTCCAGCTGGTCTAATACCATTTTGATATAATCTAACAACTTCTAAGTCTTCATGGTTTCTTAAACCAACACTCAAATAGTTAACAGACCCATTTTCCAATCTATTTCTACCACAAATAAAAGTTTTCAAGGATGGCTTACCGGCAGCTTTTTTAGCTTGGGATAACTTGAATAAAGATCCACCAATTCTAGAGCCTGCAAATGGACCCATACCATTGTTGGATAAAATCAAATGTTCAATAGAAATAGCCTTAGATAAGTAATCTTCAATAGGATCAATAGTTTGTAAACCAAAAGCATTATCACTTAAGTTGATAACCTTTAAGTTAGGTAATTGTAATAATGCAGGTAATAAATATTCTAATGACTGTGGAATTTCAGTATTAAGTCTTCCTGTGTACAAATCAGAAAAGTTGATTTCACAGATAGTTTCCTTATGTCTTAAAATAGCCTTACTTAATACTTCAGAGGCTTCTATACCCAAAGTGTTACCAGAAAAATCAATTTTTTTCAAGTTCTGGAATGCATTCAATTCCTTAACATGTTCTTCGATATCATCAGCAGAGTTAAATTTAATTTGATTACCTGAAATAGAATATGTAGTTTCAGGTGTAACACCTAAATTAACATCGATGGAAGCCATTTTGCTCTATGATTTATATAGATTTAATACATGATTCGAACATCAAAATAAGTTAAATTGATGTGTATTAACACAAAAAAGAAGCGATCACGTGACGATATCGAGTAATGAAAAAATTTAATCGACAATCTCATAGCTTCAATACCTATTCATTCATCTAAAGAATAATACTAGTATACTATGTCCGGAAGAATCCCAGCCCAACCAAAAGAAGCTTCTAAGCTTGAACAATTCAGAAAGTCCCCAGCTTACGCTATTGGTATTAATGTTGTATTATTTGCTGCTGGTGTTGCATTTATTCAATCTCCATTAATGGAAATGTTAGTTCCACAATTATAAGTTAAAAAGTAACAATTAATGTTTTTTGTGTTATGATTCCTACATTAACGAAAGGAAACGCTTGGTTGAACTATCATTGTTTGCCTCTCTCATTCTGTATATATTAACCTATTTCTGATATATTTATCCAAATAAATAAATAAAAAAAAAGATTAATAGAGTGATCTGTAATTAAAATACTAGCAACTGATATGAACGATGGTTAAAAGGCTCACATACAGAAGAAAATTCAACTCATCTTTGGTATATTTGGAATAAGATTCATCTATCTGCAAATATTAAATCTTGATGGTATTATCAACATGATTTACGAAATAGCTATGGAACGATGTTTGACGATCGAAGTATACAAAATATGCTTACTATTTTTGAAGGAACTAAAGGCTTGTCAATGAATTGAATGAATGTTGGCTGTTTCTATAAATAATTACTATACTTATCACATCCAGAAACAGTAGTCAATTGCTAGCATTACGAATTTCTTGTTTGTTTAACCATATGGTCAGATTATTTTTATAAGAACATAATTCATCATATAGAGTCTATTCTACGGCTTTACACAATTAGGTTATTATATGAAATTTAATTAACTATAATGATTCTACTATTTTTTAGACCTTCGTCTTATTGAATTTAAGCGAAATCTTTTTTTAGTATAGTTATGAATACACTATACTGCTGTTATTATACAAATTTATGAATTCAATTGAATTCAAAAAACAATTTAGCAGTTGCAGATATAGTCGTTGGTTATACATAAGGACATCGGTATGCGACTCCCCTCTGTAATCATCCGATGGCAATCAATATTCACCTCGGTCTAAAAATTCTGATTTGTGGAGAAAATCGAAGGTATTTAAATATTAAAAATAATCCTCGTGTCAATTTTATAATATTATTCTATAACATAAACTTACGATGGTTCAGACAACAAATACGGTTAGTTCATTAAAGGGTCCAGACCCAAGAAGCTTAATTCAAGCCGAAAGAGAAAAATCTCTGCTTGATACTACTAAAATGAATTACTTCTTAGAAGGTACTAAAGAGAGAGCTGACATCTTACAGGAGATGACTCAACAAATGGAAAGAGATCCGATCTTAGCCACTAATTCTCAGTATTATGAATTGAATAAAGCTCAACAAAGAGAACTTACAGCTAAGAAGATCGACCGATTGAGTAGATATTTGGAAACGGATACACCATCTGCCTTCCAAATTAGATTATCTCTTATATCTTTAATGGATCCACAGGTTAATACTAGAGTTGGTATTAATTTGGGATTATTCTTATCATGTATTAGAGGTAATGGTACTTTTGAACAAATTGATTATTGGACGAATAAGAAGGGTACCGTTCAATTGAGAAACATTTATGGGTGTTTTGGTATGACTGAATTAGCACATGGTTCTAATGTTCCAGGATTAGAGACTACAGCAACTTTTGATAAAAAAACAGACGAGTTTGTCATCAATACTCCTCATATTGGTGCAACTAAGTGGTGGATTGGTGGTGCTGCCCATTCAGCAACACACTGTACCGTTTATGCTAGATTGATAGTCAGCGGTGAAGATTATGGTGTGAAGACCTTTGTTGTACCATTAAGAGATACGAACCACGATTTACACCCTGGTGTAACGGTTGGTGATATTGGTGCTAAAATGGGTAGAGACGGTATTGATAACGGTTGGATTCAATTTTCTAATGTTAGAATTCCAAGATTTTTTATGTTACAAAAGTTCTGTAAAGTTACAAGAGAAGGTGAAGTCACATTACCTCCATTGGAACAGTTAGCCTACTCTGCGTTACTAGGCGGAAGAGTCCTGATGGTTCTCGATTCTTATAGAATGACAGCAAGAATGACTACAATTGCTCTTAGATATGCTGTTGGCAGAAGGCAATTCAAAGATAAGGGGGCAAAGGTTGAAACCCAAATTATTGATTATCCTTTGCATCAAAGAAGATTGTTACCATATTTAGCCTTATCTTATGTTATCTCTGCAGGTGCTTGGAAATTAGCAGACACTATTGAAGTTACTTTAGACTCATTAGATAATGCGGTAAAAGCAAATGATATGGGCAAAATCATGTCGTCCATTGAGGATATGAAAAGTTTATTTATTGATTCAGGTTCATTAAAGTCAACCTGTACCTGGTTGGCCGCTGACGTGATTGACGAATGCAGACAAGCTTGTGGTGGTCACGGTTACTCTGCTTATTCTGGATTTGGTAAGGCATACAATGACTGGGTGGTTCAGTGTACCTGGGAAGGTGATAACAATATTTTGGCCACGTCCATTGGTAAGCCATTGATTAACCATTTAATTTCAGTCTTAGAAAAAGGTAAGAAAGTCAAGGGCTCTTTATCTTTCTTAAATGATGCTAAACTGTACTTGAATGAGGAACCAGTTTTGGAAACTTTAGATGACTTGAAAGATACCAGAAAGGTATTGAAAGCTATCGAAGTTGCCATTATCAGGTTAGGTCATCAAGCATCTATCAATTTGAAGGAAAATAATGGAAAGTTTGATGCCATTGGTCCTGACATGGTTAATATCTCTAAATTAAAAGCACACCATTATCTTTTGACTGAATTTTTGGATAGACTCGATAAGACAGAAGATAAGGAACTTGTTTCTTACTTGCAAGCATTAGGTAGATTATATTCTGGTTCTATTGTCTTGCAAAAGTTTTCTGGTGATTTCTTAGCTTATTCAGTCATCCCAACCAAGTTGATTTCAGTGTTGACGTCCACTTTTATCCCACAATTATGTAATGAAATCAGACCTAATGTCATTCCATTGACTGATTCCTTCCAACTATCTGATATGGTTGTTAACTCTTCAATTGGTAATTACAATGGTGACATCTACGAAAATTATTTCAATACAGTAAAGAATAACAACCCACCATCGAACACTAAGGCTCCTTACACTGATGTGCTCACATCCATGTTGCATAGAGGTGATATTGATGCCAGAGAAAGATTCGAAAAAAATGACGAAGCTGCAAAATTATTATCAAAGTAAAAAATAACTTTGTTAACTCCTATTTAACATTTTTGTGTATATATTCAAATATGAACGTGAAATTAAAAAATAATCAAAAAGAACAGCATCGATTGTAGAACGTATTAACTAAATGGGAAATGGGAAGATTTCCAGCTCAAAAGTATAGGGATTGATTCGGTCTCTATTAGGTAATTTCCCCATGATATATAGTCCATCAGAATATCAATCTTTCACAAAAAAAGGGGTCAAGTATACATTCTTCATTTTTTCCCGATGTCGTATTAACCATCAATAGTTATTTGGGGACTGCACTGTATGAAACCGCAACAGGTGTAAATATAGTTCTATTTACATATACATAACTTAAATGATTAACAAGAGAGTATACGAGTTCACGTAAATGCTATATCTTTTTGGGTGAGTAATAGGAAAAGTTGCATATTGTGGGAAATAAACAGGAGAGATTTTGCTAATAGTGCCTTCGTCACTTTTTACGAGCAATATGGAAAACATTCCTGCAACGAGAAAATCTCGAACTTCACTATAATAAGGATAATTAATTCCTGTATTTGTTATTAAATATATTATTGAATATATTATTGAACAAATAAATTCATATCCATCAATCATGAATTCTGAAAAAATTGTTGCCATTATAATAGGTATGTATATGAATGAATATGTGACTTAATTCGAATGGACAATAGGACATCTGGCAATGGTAGTGACGGCGATGAGCACCGATAACACCACATTTAACAAACAACTTATATTATTAATCAATTGCACAAGCAGATGTATCATTCCTGATAGCCCATGTCACCATTATTCGGTATTACAGGCTCCATTTACTAACTTTTATTAGCTCTTATCTTACCTCCTCTTGCCGTCTTTATGAGAGAAGGGGCTACTATGCCTTTGTGGATTAACATTATCTTATGTTGTTTTGTATGGTTCCCTGGTATGTTACATGCTCTTTACGTTGTCTTAAAGGACTAAGCTTGCTAATGGCTATGATACTTCATGTTGTCTACGTATATGATAGTCAAATACGATGAAAAATAAATAGTAACTATATAAAGGTCTAATAACCGTGAATAAACGTTGCATTTCTACTTGTTTTAGGATTTATGTATGATAGTTTAGCTACTTCTATTTGAAATGCTTTCTCTGGTGTCTTGTTATAGATGGAGTTCAGCAAGTTAATAAAATGCAAGGTGCCCGGCTATCTTCCCAGCTATCGTGAACAATAAGTTCGACCAATCATATTCGAGATTTCAAATTACTATTGTCTCATACAGGACAAAGATAAAGACTTTATCAATCCTTGATCATCTCGCTAATAGATCTTTAATCATTTTTATTGATACGCCACAAGAGGAACTTGAAGTGGGTCTTTTAGAATAGTTAGTTAAGTGATGATTACTGAATCTCAAACTGAGGTTTCTCTGTTGCCTCAGTTTTCGTTCAGAAAGAAGCCTATTAACGAGAGCTCACTTCAACGACATCAGTCACAGATATCACATATACTCCCTTCATCAAACGCTAATTCTAATATCAGCTCCGCCACTAACTCGAATACTTCTTCTGTGCGTAATTCTATTACATTAAATGGTAATAGCCTACCATATAGGGAGATCGACTATGATGAACAGATTCGTGCACCTCGCATGAGCTATGCAAATTACTATACATATGGAAACCAACCACAAGACAGAAGAATGGATAGCTTAGGGTCCATTACGTCAAAGCTGAAAGATGTTAGTAGTGAATCGTCGTATAAAGATCGTGCTTCACTAGAAGAGAATAATAAGCAAGATGATGGAACAGCGGAATCCAGTGAAAATTCAAAGTATCTCCCAGCGAACTTTGAACTTTGGAAACCTACTAGGAGATTTTCGGTTCCCATTAACAGTGACAATAGTACTTCTGAAAATACAACAATACTCAACTACACGAATGATAATTACATTTATGAAAAAAATAATGATGACGAAGAAAGGCTTCTTCGTGCGTTAGATAATTTAAATACAAATAGAACAACTGAAGAGAAGATGGATGAAAATAAGAACAGCGACTCTCCGGTAGTACAAAATGATATTTTAAACAAACCCAATGTATTTCTAAAGCAGATGTATGAACTCAAAAAACCACTATGTACACCAGCTGTTTTGAGACCTATTAAGTCTAGGTCTACTTTGCAACAAGATGAATCCGATTCGTACCAGGAACATAATGATGCCTTACTAGCTGAAAATGGTAAAATAACACCTGAAGGATCTAGCAATTCAATAGAGCCCACACATATGCATTGGAAACCTGACAACTTTAGCAATCATTGTATGAAATGCTTTAGTAACTTTGCCAGTTTCTTCTTTCCGTCTAAAAGAAGACACCATTGTCGTTATTGTGGTTTTGCATTTTGCTCTAATTGTTTGATTGATGGCAATACCGAAATCATACTACTTGATTTAAATGCAAGATTCATTATCCCTGTATTCACTAATTTGAAGATGATATCATTCAATGAAAACTTAGTAAAAACCTTTAAGAACGAAAAGATATGCAAAAAGTGCGGTGTGATGTATTCTAACTTAATAGACGACATAAACTCAAAAACTTTAAAAATGCCATACATTTTTGTGGAGAATCCATATGTACAAAGTGCATCAGATGGATCACAAATAATCAAGGATAGTAATATAGATTCGTCTATAAATAATGTTCCGAATGAGAATACTATCGTGGTTGATGCAAATAATAGAAAATCTTCTATTAACAATGTTCCAAATGACTGGGTGTGGAGTTCATTTTAATTGGATATTTTTGTGAATAATTTTTAATTCTTCTTGTCCTTGAGGACCGGTCTTATAGTATGTGATTTTAATTCAATTCATTTAATATTTTAACATTTTTCTCATCCTATATTCGTAATATTTTTCGTAGTACATACGAGAACATATATTATTTTTCTTTCTTAACATTTAATCAATGGCTATAATGGAATCTATTATATCATCAAAGTACTCCTCCAACCCCTCACTCATATGAACTTCATTATTGATACATTGAAATACTTTGCGATCAGTTAATTTTAAGGATAACAAACTCAAATCATTTAGAATCGAATAAAAATCTCTAGCAATATTTTTACATTGGTCTAATTCCATGATTCTTAAAAAGGAATTAGAGTATTCAAGATATTCTTTATCAATTAAACAATTGCTTCTTGTATCACTGATAGTCTTGTAGTCGTTGACAATGTTAAGTTGTAAAAATTTTAATTTCTTCAAGCTCGTGGCAATATGCATAAAATTAGTAAGTTGATAATTATTAATAGATAAACCAAGATATTCTAGGGCGCCAAGCTTGGACAATTCTGATAAAACTTCAATATCAAATGAAAAATCAATAGGTTTTACATTATTATGTAAATTATCCATAACTTTAAAATTAAATTTTAAGTAACGTAAATCATAGTGCTGGGTTATTGATTTCAATAGGTTTGTCAAATTGTAGGTTAGATTCTCTGACCTATTGAACTTAACTTCAATGTTTAATTTCAAAAGTTTCTTAGGCAATGAAGCAATAAAATTAAACGTTTTATCATTATCATTCAAGACATTATTCAATTCTAATTCTAAATATTTAAGATTGCTCAAATGATGCCCTATATTATCTAAGAAGAATTCTCCTAAAGGATTTCTTCTATATAATCTTAAATTATAATCAAAAAGAACTTCATTGCAATCAATAATTCGAAGGACAATCAAAGAATTCAAATTAATATTATTATTCAAAATTTTTGCGTCAGATGCTACCATCAATAAGTTTTTTAAAGTAAGCTCCTGTAAGTTCAATTTACATTTTAATGGTACATTAAAAAAATTCCTTAAATACTTCGAATTTTCTAAATCAGAAATGGCAGTACTGAGTAATTCTAAATTCGATAATACAGTAGAAGTAGTATTAAATCTTGATAAAGAAAGCTTTTGTAAATTCATAAATTTATCCATATTAATATTTACAAGTTTATCTGAAAATATAAAATTGGATAAATTAAACTCCCTAATTTCATTAACAGGAAATTCTATAGTATCTCTATTGAATTTGAAATTACCTCCAAGTTCCACTAATTGAGTGAAGCTGGGTAAAGTTTGAACCAAATCTATGTCGAAATCATATTCGTTATTTAGCCATTTAAATGAAACTAGGTTTTCCAAATGCGGAAATATTTGATGTAAGTCCTCCATCAATTTTAATTCTGGTATATCTGGAATTTTACCTTCAAACAGGAGAACCTTAATATATGCACAGTATTCTGGATGGTTAAGAAGCTGTTTCAAAAAAGAGTTCAAGCAATGGAGAGATCTTATATTAACTCTTTTAATATATGTCGCATTTCTTCCTCCTCCAACGATACTGGGTATCTCAGTAGTATTTAATTCTGTCTGTGAATTCGAGTGGCATATCTTAGTTGAATTAATACTCACCACACGGAATAATCTTGGAACAACCATGTGATATAAACCTTTGCAACTTTTTGATAAATTCAAACATTCTTGTTGTTCTAATTGATATAATATTTTTTGCAATATATCATATCCCAAAGATTCCAACATAGTCCAACTAAGCCGTTAAAGAAGGTGATAGTATGACAAAAATATTTATATGTAAATACGATAAATCAAAGTTATATATATTGAAAAATTTTCCTATGATTCATATTTATATTCGAGTGGTTATGCATTATAATTGGCAATGGAGGAACCACGTATCTCTGCAGGCAAGTTCCGTAGATCGGGAATTATCTGATCGGATCTATAATACCATTCACGTGATACTTTACATTTTGGTTTTGGTTGATTATTTGATGCCTGTGTACAAGAAATAGATTTTGTGTTATTTAACGTCGCTTTCACTTAGCGACCAAAAAAAAAGTATACCTGTATAAATGAATTTGACACACCCTAGCCGAGGCATGTTCCCAAACGTTTACTGATATAGTTGTCATAAACTAAATGGGCCTCAACGTATTTACATTGTAATTTACTCTAATACTTTCCAGTTGCCTGTATATACAACGGGAAATTTCAATCCGTACCTATAAAAATATAAACCATTTGAATTTAAGTTGCTAAAATCATACAAAAGTAACATAGAATAAATTTATACAAAATATAGAAGAGTCTTAGGTATAGATACATATATTTATATTCTTCAAAATGGCGGTTATACTACAGCATTCGTATTTATATTAAGATTCTTGTCTAGGTTATACTAAAAAATGTACTTTTACCAATTCATTAACCTCACATCATATCTAATCTATTTTGATTGGTTGGTTTCAATTAATAAAGTGATTACCCGTCAATAAAGTGCATAATTCATATAAAAATTTCTTTTTTTCATCTATCCTGCTTATATAATGACTTATGTCAGCAATCATTGTTACACAAAACTAATCCGATATACTGTATTCTAACTTCATACGCCATTAATTTCACCTCCAGCAGTATTACCTTATTCCATAAAAACAATCCTTGCAAGCAGAATATTTACATATAAAGGCTTTAGGAAGTAGTTGAGATATTATAGAGATCATTATACCGTCATTAGTGTCTGACATCTTCAAATTAAACAAACTGATCTTCATAAAATAGTAATAGGTCGTGCGTGGAAGTAAAATATTGAAATTAATAATCGTTAAACTAGTTCAAGCATTATAATTAAACAATTATAACCAAAACTATTGTTAGCTCTCTAAGGAGTATCTATCAAAGTTAATAGAAGTGAATTTTCGTTGCAATTTTAAGGATTGAACTGAGGCGTCTTTAATTTTAGAATTAACTTTCTTGATTGCCCATATAGTCACTAACCTGTGCCACCAACGATAATATTATACATAATTTAAAGAATTCGCATAGTAATCAAGCCTACTTCAAATTAAAGCAATTATAGATTAGCCACGAATGTTCAATACGAAGATATTTGAGAATAGCAATCCATCAGGATCTACAGGCTCTTCAGGAATTAATATACCGAATAATTCCACCGGTAACAATGATAACCATCTAAACATCCCTCAACCGATAGACATTACATACCAAAGGCATCAGTCTATATTCAACAATTCTAGATTTAGAAGAGAGTCTATGGCTCATTCTCAAGGTATGGGAGGAGTTTCTTGGGGTTCTGTTACAATAGGATCTTGGTTAAAGGATGAAGTTATGATGTTGAATAATGCTAACACTGCTACGTATCCTCATAATAATGTTAATAATAATCCCTCGCATCACCAAAACTTGATTAATCCTAGAAGAGGGTCTATCCGTTATAACAATAATCATGGAATTTCCATGTCACCCCCTGTTCATACATCTTACTTACCAGATTTAGAAGCAGATTATTGTAAGGATTATAGTTGTTGTGGTCAATTATTGCCCACATTGCACGATTTGTTAAGGCATTATGAAGAAGCACACATCAGCCCCTCTCCTCCTGCTGACCAAAGTCATTTATTGACCTCTAATAGAAACAGGAACAATTTAAATAACATGCATAATATAATGGAGACAGTTTCCACAAATGATGTTTTTCTAAATAACGGGCATCATCAAAACAATACGCATCAATTTCAAAATCAACAACTGCAACATATTATGGCAAACCAGAATCAACCTGGTTTGAACTTACAAACGTCTCACTTTAACATACAGCAACAAACTATCAATCAAGCGTCGCCAATTCCCCCAAATAATCTGGCACCCAACAATACACAATTTAACCAACATCATCAAATACAACAGCCTCAACAAATTCACCCTCAACAAGTACATCAGCACCACAATCAAGCGAGTTCGATGATGAACTCACCGAGTACAAATACACCACATGGTGATGAAGAAGATAGTATGTATATAGATGATCCTGCTCGTCACTTATATGTGATGGAAAATAATGAACATAAACCATACAAATGTCCTGTCATAGGGTGTGAAAAGACATATAAAAATCAGAACGGTTTAAAATATCATCGTTTGCATGGACATCAAAATCAGACATTGAAAGAAAATCCAGATGGTTCCATATCTATTATTGACCCTGAGTCTAATACTCCATATTTGGATGGCGCAGGAATGGAGAAAGATAAACCGTATAGATGTGAAGTATGTGGTAAGAGGTATAAGAATCTTAATGGGTTAAAATATCATAGAGGTCATACTACTCATTAAATGACTATTGCATTTTATATCAATTTTATTGTCATAGCAATATAGGCTCGTTTTAATCTTATGGTGTTTTATTAGTTGTATATGTACGCTTTTTTTTCAATTTCGGGTATTTATTGTTTTATTTATCCAGATCGACTTTATCAATTCTCTAAATAGATAATATAAGTGTATCGATTTTGTGCAATTTAATATTAAGATAATAATTATCTTAGAAGAGAAATAATATTATTCCTAAGGATGGATTCAGTTGTATCGATACCTTTATCTATATTTAGGAAATGGCTATATATCATTGCTATTATTTTCCCATTAGTATTTGTGCTTTTACCATTTTCCATTATTTCATACATAAATTTCTATAATGTGATTATTCCAAATTCATTCACGTCAACTCCAGTTACATTTGAAGCTGCTTTCGGTGGCATGAACTCATTTATTGATTTTGGTAAATTACAAGGTAAATTTGATGACTCTAGTACTTATGTGCTACAATTGGATTTAGGAGTATTTTGTGAGAAAAACATGAATGATGTGGTTCCAATAGAATATACGATAGATGAATTTAATATTAAGGAGACATTTGTATTAAACTGTGAACATAGATATATATACGGAAAAAACAACGGGTTTGTTCCGTATAACCTTAGATTATGGGTCCCGCCAGTGCTAACTAACTTGGAAAAAGTGAATAAAGTTAATATTTGTCTTTCAGTTGCTTCTGGACACGAATTGAATAATGTTAAAAATCTTCATATCAAATTGAATAGGTACTTGACCATAGAGCAGAGGTTATCAGA
Organism: Schwanniomyces pseudopolymorphus; assembly: GCA_030583345.1. NCBI lineage: Eukaryota > Fungi > Ascomycota > Pichiomycetes > Serinales > Debaryomycetaceae > Schwanniomyces > Schwanniomyces pseudopolymorphus. The sequence continues at coordinate 127,506 of JAJMIA010000017.1, read as the reverse complement.
ACTAAAGACTATAATACAATGGGATGGCTTCAGATATTATATGGTTCATTATCACATTACTTGTTTCATCATAGGTGTTGGAATTTTTTGGAGTATAAGTTCCTTCGTTTACTTAATTACAAGTTTTTTAATATGGATGGCATATTCCAATACGAAGAAATCTAAATTTGATTAAATGCATATAATATAAATATAGAAATGAAAAATGAAACAAACCAGTTTTAACCAGCTTTAATTAATTTGAATTCGCTAAGACTGTCCACTGGAAGATATGGTATTATCTTCTTGAAATAATTAAATTCAGTGAACCCTTGAGATAGATTAATCTCATTATTAAATCGATCTATTTCGATTCTTTTATGTAAAAATGAATTAAATTCATCAACTATCAGCTCTAACTCCACAAGAGATTTACCTAAATACATCCACTCAATGTTATTCTTCTTCATCTCTAAGTCGCAGAAGATCTCACATTGATTCGATGGATGTAATTTCAATTTATTTAGAGTTTCCAAAACCTCATCTTGGATGTAAAACTTATTGTTTGAATCGTTATCGATAAGAATTGATATTGATGAAAGTTTTGGTTCTTTAGGGAAAACGTATTCTTCATGTTCTTCCAAAGTTGAAGTGTTATTCACTATAGAAAATTTTTCATTCATAGATACATGATCTATCAATATCTCAAATTTATGAATAGGCCAGATGATATCTGGTGGGGCTTTAAAGAGTTCGGGTGACGACTCTATAACATCAAAATTTTTGTCAAAATCTGAGTTCTGTGAAGAAATGATAGAAAAATTTGTCAAAGAAGTCGGTCTTGATCTGAAGGACATTAGACTGGGCGTTGAGCAATTTGAATTAATGGAATAAGTTGATAATGATGAAGACGAGTGAGACTTTCTCTTACTCAGAAGACGGCTATTGGGCTCTTTTTCATCGTCAGATAATAACTTGAATATTCTGCTAATAGATGTTACGATATTGTTTCTGTTACTTTTATCAAGGCTTTCCAGTTGACTGACTGGAAGAGACGAACAACTATATATTGACTCGTCAAGAATTTCAAACGGATTTGCTTTCCTAAGTTCAGGCGCTGATGCTGTATAATAGTCTTGAGTAAATTCTAACGGACTATCTTCATTAAAGAGTAATGAATCCTTCGAATTAATTGGAATAATTCCGATTTTCCTATTCACTAATGGGCTATCAGGCTTGTAATTAAGCTTTACGTGTGTATCAAATGAACATAATCTAAAATATGATGCTCTTAATTTCCCTTCAACTTTGCACTTTATTTCCTCTGTGTTTGAAGATTTGTAACTGTTGAATCCGACAATTCTCCATACTAACAATCTTAAGTAATATGACCGAACTATTGGGTGCCAGTGGGTTAAGAATCGTTCAAAAACCGGATTAGAAATAAACCAATCAATAAAATTAGACTTAATGCTTGATAGAGTATTAACGAGCCAAAAAGGTTTGATCTCACTAGTAGACAATGCTTCCGGTATCAAATCCCAAATATTAAATAGAAATGCAAAATTTTTTAAAAGAATTTGAATATGATCAGTGTGGTTAATCATCATATAGTTGCAATTCAACCAAAATTCCCAATCTACATCAGAGTCAACATGGTTGGCATATTGGTGAATAATATTTAAAATCAATCCATTCTTGTTTACGTCATGTATAGTAGTTTCTTTAGCAATTGAAACTAGTAATTGGTCAAAAAACTTGACTAATACATTATTAATTTTGTTTTCTGAAGTGTAACTGATATGCCTAATTGTTTTGAAAATTTTCATTATTGAGTTGTAATATATGTCATTTTGTTTGATGTTTGAATTTTTTTGGTTCTTCTGTGAAATACTTAAATTCTTATCTTGAATTATAGGTTCAACCGGAAATTTACCAGCACTATTCTTAGAAATTCGATTGACTGATATATTAAAAATATTATATGTATGACATAAAATTAAGTTGAAGCCTGGAGAAATGAATAATAAATTATCCACATCTTCAGTATTCTTCAATTTTAATTTCAATATGCTTACATAATGTCCCAAGAATGAATTAAATATGTCACTATCACTACTGAACCATTTTGCTACCCATAAACCTTTTGGATCTTTAATTCCTCTAACTGGATGTTGTGGGGGTGGAACTGCATTTAAATATGCTTTTTCATATTTAGATATGGTTCTGACACCTTGAAAATTGATAAGAGTGTGCAAATGATCCGGAAAACAACTTTGTACTTCATTAATTTCTTCTGAAGATATATTGTAATCAAAACATGCTACAACCTTTTCAAAAACAGATTGCTTTATGTTCAATAAGAACAATAATGCATTTGCAACCTTCGGAATATGAAAAAAACAATATGCAAGTACTTTTCCCATAAATGCACAAATAGATAATGGGAAGTTTTTTAATGATTGAAATCTATTAATTGAATATTCCATTGTAAGTACTAGGTTGTCATTATATTGTTGTGTTAATACTTCATCGACTGCTTGCCATTCATTTTTCGATATAATTTTAGAAATACACTCTAGATATGCACTTCTATCAATTGCAGAAATTGAGGCACTAGAAGATATTAAATTCTTTAATAAATCATGCCACCACTCAAGTAAAATTGAGCCCAAAAAATTAGCTAGACTTCTGTAAATTTTTTGGTCTAATCCTAAAATCCCTTCCAAATCTATGTTTTTCCTTAAGAACAGTAATAAGGTAGTCCTTAATAAATTAGTTTTATTCACCCCATTTGGCTTAGAATTAAACTTATTCAAATCTACTTCTAATCTTTTATACTTCTTTATCAAAGATTTAATTAGTTTGCTAGTATCATCGGAACTTGACCCAGTCGAAAACTTCAATGAATCCAACCGTGACTTGTCACTTAAGGTTCTTACAATCATTGTTGCAGTCATACTACTACTGGAAACACTACGTTGCAATGTTTTCTTATCCTTTTCTGAGTTTTTGGAAGAAATACTCACAGTAGATTTCCTTCTGTTGATAGTATTTAATACCTTTGCCATAACTGAAGTGAGAACAACAAAGAGCTGAAATGATACGCTTCACCTTGTCCAACAAATGATGATACTCACGTAACAGTATCTATATCAACTAACCCAGTAAAGTATATATCCCTACCCTAAATTTGCATAAAAGTGTCCACAATAATGTACTGAAACGAAATTATAGCTGATGGTGGTTTGTTGTAGAAATAGGTAGGCATAAAAGATGTGATATTTTAATGCTTATTACTTCAATTCAATGCTTAATAAATCACTATTTCTCTTTTTAAGCGTAATATTTATATATATATATATATTATACACATATATGATAGACAAGGAAAGATCTATTTTATATAACAATGTTTCATTGTTATTTTCAAATCCGGAATTATTAGTACCGGTCTTTGAAATCCTATTAACTGGAAAGAGAAAGCAGGCTTAAATATAAAATCTTGTTTAACCGATGTCTTCCACCTATTGCGCGTAAGGATTGATTTTCACTATGGGATATTCTGGGTTGTAAACAGTACAAATTTTTGGATTCTACAAGGCACCTCGTTTAAAAGAATTAGTTGTCTCGAATAGGAATGCAAAAATTAAATTTTCATTAAAAAGTAAATAATCCCGTATCACACATTGAGAATGACGAATGGCACTGAGTACTGAAGATCTATATGCAAAGAGTAATTATAAGTTAATGTAAACGAGCTCTATATTGACGAAGTAGCTCAAGATTTCTTGCTAATATTGCTTTTTGTTTATCAATCTCCTTCTTCAGTTGAAGAAGCTCTTGTTCAAGCGCGGTAATTCTGCCTTGATAAGAATTCTCGACATTGCTGGTTTCTGGAGAATCTATACTAATAGATTGTATAGAAGCAAGCTTATCATTTAGCTCAGCAATTTCCTTTTCTCGACCCAGGAGTTCTTCTAATATGCAGTATTCATTTTTTCTGCTATTGTCTAACTGCATAGTAAGATTTTCGATTTGACTTGCTTTGTCAGTGATTACTTGACGCAACCCTTCCTCTGATTTATTTATAGAACTACTCTCTACCTCCTTTAATTGCTTACTTAACTGTATGCAATCTAATTCTTTTTCTGACAATTTATCGCTCAATTCGTAAAATTTTGAAGATGTGTGCTTTATCTCTCTATTAGCCTTGTTAATATCTTTTTCTTGCTCCAGAATATGATTACGCAAATCATTGATCACTTTATCTTTATGTTGTAGTTCTGATTTATCGAGTTCTAATTTCTCTTGTAACCTTTCAGTGTTTGACTTATAGTCATCAATTTCAGAAGTTAAAGTACGAACTTTAGATTGCAATATTTCGACGGATTCTTTAACATATTTTAAATCTAAATCCCTCTGTGAACTATATTCATTTGTAGCATTCATATCACTTTTAATTAGGTCATATGTTTTCAATTGTTTCATGAGCAGTCTAATTTCATTTTCTTGTATTTCGAAATAATGGAGATCACTTTTGAGACTTGTTAAGCTTCCCGTTGCAACCTCTAATTTGCCCAGAATTGTATTATTTTCAGCATACAAATTTTCGATTTGCCTCTCTTTGATATCCAATTTGTTTTCAAGAGTGGTTATTTTCTTAGACTTTGCATCTATCTCGAGGGAATTTTCTTCGAGAAAAGAATGCATCTTTTCTTTACCTTTCTTAATATCATCCAAACTATATTCAAGGCCGGCAATCTTTTCAGTAAGGATAGACACTTCTTTATCCTTTTCGCTTAATATTTCTGTCAATTTGCCAATATTTTCTTCTTTGTCTTTTAATAAGTTATGAAGTGATTCTATTTTAGATGTAGATATATTGAGATCATTATTCAATCCCTCTATATTTATTGTAAGATTTCTTATATTACTCTCATAGCTTGTTTCGAATTCACGTAAGCTCTTCTTCGTAATATCTATTTCCCTCTTCAACGCATCATTTTCTAAATCTTTAGTGACAAACTGTTTTTCAAATTCGGTATTCAACTCAAAATATATCATTTCCTTCGACTTTTCTAGCTTCAGGCTTGAAGATTCTATTAAATGGTTTAAGGCGTCAATTGTTTTATTAAGTTTCTCAACTTCTTTTGATAATTCTTCGCTTTTAAGTTTGTTAAGTTTATCCTCTACCTCGGTAATTTGCTTCTGCTGCTCTAAAGAAAGGATTTTCTTGTGTAAATCCTCTTTTTCGGTCTCCCATTTAATAGATTCCACTCTCTGATGGATTAAATCAGCACTTTTTTCTTTAATCTTCCTCTCATTGTGATTTTTTGTTAGTAACAATGCTTCCTTCTCCAGTTTTAATTCCAATTTAAATTTTTCACATTCATGGCATGCTTGAATATACAATTGATACACATATATGAAAGTACCAAATAAAAATGTGAGCTGTAAGAACCCGATTAGTTCCATTAGTAATGTTAAATGTGCTTCTTTCTTGGTTACTGATTAACACTTCAAGATTATGTATCAGTTCGTAGATCACCTGAGTGTATATAAAAGTGCGATTGTCCCCACTACATTGTACAATGTAGAAAAAATGAAGATTGGTTGAGATTCGAGGATATCACAAGCACACCATGGAAATCAGACCTACAAATGTACATAGTGGCCCAAATAGATCAAGGTCTAGATCAAGAACTAGAAACTCGTCTTCAAGATCTAGTTCAAACAGAAGACCATCCCTTTCTAATAAGAGGTCACTTAGTTCTTCCTCCATAACTAAATTGAGTATTACGTCGACAACTATTGATAATGATGTATCTTTTCCTACTGCTAATGTTATTTTAGATAATTCTTTGCCTTTGGATTTCTTTAAGCTGGATATATTGTCTTTGATAAAAGTCTTGAGAATAAGTAAATGGCATAAACGTCAATTAAACCATTCTAATTTGATAGTAAATAGAATATCGGGAGCATTAACCAATAGTATTTACAAAATAGAATACAAGGACATAGAACAGAATTTTGTATTACCTTCTCTATTATTAAGAATATTTGGAAAAAACGTGGACTCCATTATTGATAGAGAAGAAGAATTGAAAACATTGATAAAATTAAGTCAAAAAAGAATTGGTCCAAAATTATTGGGTAACTTTACTAATGGAAGATTTGAACAATTCCTTGAAGGGTTTCTTCCTTTAGACAAGGAAGAAATTAGAAATGAAGTTATATCTCAAATGATTGGACGAAGAATGAAAGACTTACATTATAAAATTGCTTTAGAACCTGAAGACGCTGTAGATAGTTTACCGATGTCTTGGAGATTAATATTTAAATGGCTTGCTATCATTGAAAATGAATACTTACCTGGTTATGCAAAAGAGGGTACTGATGAAAAGGATTTATTTTTAGTTGACTTTAAAAGATTCAAAGAGTTAATTTTTGCTTATAAAGATTGGTTATTTGAAAAATATGATGGGAATTCTATTCTGTCTAATTTTAAATTTTGTCATAATGACACTCAGTATGGAAATTTATTATTACATGAGTCTTTTGATCCGTTAGATATTGTTGTAGATTCAAAGAACGATGACGAAGCTTTGGTATCCACCATCAATAGAAAGGATTTCAATCTTGTTGTAATTGATTTTGAATATTCTGGATCAAATTTACCAGCTTATGATTTGGTCAACCATTTTTCAGAATGGATGGCAGATTATCATGATGAAGAAAAATCCTACTATATTTATGGCGATAAGTATCCAAGTCAACTCGAAATTTTGAACTTATTAAAGAGCTATGTTGAATACGACTTTACTTATCCTTCATCTAATTTGAAAACAAATAACACTCCAGATATCAGTAATACTAAAGCAAGTGATTTAATTCAATATGAAATTAGAAAATTATACAATGAATGTATTTTGTGGAGACCAACAGTTCAGATATATTGGTGTCTTTGGGGTTTGATTCAAAACGGACCACTTAAAAACTCACAATACAGTACTTTAACATCTGAGCAGGGTATTGATAGTACCTATAATATTGTAACATCAGGAATGGATAACCTACAATTAGATGAGAGTACTATAGAAGATAACGTCACATCCTCTGATGATGATTTTGATTACTTAAAGTATATTCAACAAAAATCTGGTTGCTTTATGGCAGATTTTATTAACTTTGGCTTTATTGGAAAAGACGAAATAGAAGAGAAGTACTGGAAAATCTTAAAATTCTTAGATTTTGAATTGCTTGATGTTTAAAAACTATATAAAGTTAATAGAGCGTATTAATCTTAATTTGTGTATATATGCAGTATTTATCTTTTATCGCTAAAGTCTCATTCATCTTGACAAAATTATGATATTAATTAATGATAAGACAATGTTATCGTATAGAACCGCTGGTTATAATGGATATGCTGTGCAGTACTCTCCATTCTTTGATAATAAGCTTGCTGTGGGTGCAGCTGCAAATTATGGTTTGGTAGGTAATGGTAAATTATTTATCTTAAATATCGAACCAACTGGAATGGTAGAAAATCAGATAGCTTGGGAAACCCAAGATGGAATATTTGATGTTGCATGGAGTGAAATACATGAAAATCAATCTGCTGTAGCATGTGGTGATGGCTCCATCAAATTATTTGATATGTCAGTTGCTCAGTTCCCTGTTATGAATTGGAGAGAACATACAAAAGAAGTTTTTTCTATTAATTGGAATTTGGTTAACAAAGCAAGTTTTGTTTCTGCTTCGTGGGATGGAACAATCAAAATATGGTCTCCTGAAAGAGGTGAATCACTTAGAACTTTAAGTTTGAATCATGATTACACTACTAAAGCTTCGCCAATTCACCAAACAGCAAAGCCATTATTGTCACACCAACAAAGTCACCAACAGCACCCAAATGCTAATACTGATAATTGTATTTATAATGCTTCTTTTTCACCACACTCTCCATCTATTATTGCAAGTTGTTCTGGATCGTCACATGTGCATATATGGGATCTTAGATCACCTCACCCATTGCAGTTGGACTTTATTGCTCATGGAGGTTTAGAAACTCTCTCGTGTGATTGGAATAAGTATAAATCTAGTATTATTGCATCTGCAGGTACTGATAAATCAATTAGAATTTGGGATATACGGATGATTACAAACTTAGATCAACCAACTTCACATAGTCCTATGCCAGCATATCACTTACGGGGTCCATCACCACTAAACGAACTATTAGGACATGACTTCGCTATAAGGAAGGTACAGTGGTCACCGCATAATGGACAAGACTTGATGAGTACTTCATATGACATGACTGCAAGAATCTGGAGAGATGAATCAGAAGAAAAGGCAAGATTCTTAAATACTGGAAATGGAGGATGTAGAGGTGTAATGTCTAAACATAGAGAATTTGTCATTGGCTGTGATTACAGTCTTTGGGGTGAACCTGGTTGGGCTGCATCAACTGGATGGGATGAAATGGTCTATATTTGGGATAGCAAAAGACTTTAAAAATACCGTATGTGGCATACAATTAAGAGATCTAACAACTGTTAATAATTCCTTGAAATGGTACTTTTATTATTCTTTATATATCAGTATGCAGTATACAAGTCAACCAAATATTGATATTTATTACATTTCCCAATGGGGAAATTTACCTTTTCCAAAAACAGTATAGTGCGACCATTAAATTCCCTAAATATCAAGTATGTAAATAAACATGATAACTATAGCAGGAAAATTAGCTATATTAGGGATTATTTAGATGTAATCCTGTAGATTGATAATCTTCTTAACGTAGAATAAAATGTATAATAAATAAGGATTCCCTGTGAATTGATTCCTTGGTGCAAAGTGCAATTCTTTCAGTTAGCCTAAACCGATCAAAAATGACTGAGATGGTCAATAATTTTGCTATATTTTCATTGAAACTGTCATATTTAATTTACCATAACAGCAATGCATTGTTTCAAACGCAAAATGGTTTGTGGAAGGACTTCATTTATCCTGAGTTGAAAGATGATTTCAAAAGAAACAAGAAGTATCAAATGTTAGATAACATCCATCGTATGGAATTGGTGGTGAACAAATTGAACTCATATAATGGTAATGGTAGCCAAATCACATTATTGCCACCTAAAATTACTGGTGACTTGATCAAAATTTCTTTAAAAGGTGATACTAATTTCATCAATAATTCACGAAGTGAAATATTAGAACAATATAGTCAAGTGGTATTCAAAGAAATTGAGCTTTCAAAGCAACAACTAGCAAAAATTGATTCTTCATTCCTAGAGATTCTCAAAGACATTTCTAAATGCAATAATGTAGAAGTTGTGATAGATAACATTAAGACTGACTTTAAAACTGATTATTGTCATGCCAAGAAGACCCAAAAACACTTCTCAATCTATGTTTTGGGTAACGAAGAGAATGTTACTACATGTGACTCACAAATAAAGATTTTAATCGATACTCAGCTCAATAATTTTCATTTGGATTCCATAAGAATAAACTTATCTATGATACCATTGATTGGTGGACCTGATTTGTTCAACTTCACACAAATTGCACTACAACTGAAAGCAAATATTTACATTCCTGATTTACTACCAGAACTTTTCAACTCAAAAACATACATATCCAATTTTGATCTAGATATTCATATTACTGCAAAAGAAATACCTGATATTTTGGTAGTCAAGCACATAATCAATAACCTACTTAATCAATGCAAAAATGAATTTTTCGTTAAAGAACTCAATTTAAACAAAAGTAAGTTGGACTTGATCACATTGCAAAATCAACAAGATATTTTGAATATGATGTTCCAAAACGGTACATTCATTCAATTGCCTTGTTTGGGAGAATTAAACAATTCTCAAATTCTAGTCCAAGGGAATTCTACTAAAGCAGTTGAAGAAACTATTGAAAAATTAAATTTGATAAGCGCTGACTATTACTCACTTAGTGTATTAAACCATGAAATTATTTTCAATTCTGAACTTGAATTCTACTTACATGATTTGATACATACTAGTGATTGCAGCTCTATCGTCTATAATCAATATGGAATGGATATAATTGGTCATAAAGAAACCATAAATGAAACACTTCGAAACATGAATGCCAATAAGTATTTCTGGAGCAAGGCTTTAAATAATTTTGATCTTAAATTGAGAATTGAATTGAGTAATCACCAAAGAGACTTTATTAGTGGAAAGAAAAACGGTAAAATTGTTAAAATTTTGAATCAATTGAACCAAGAACCAACTTTCAAGTTTACAAACTTCAATGAATATAATTTCTTTGTTGATATATGTGTTTCCAATGAAATTTCTACTTTATTGAGATGTATTAATTTATTTGAGCTAGAACTACCAGCTGAATTACAATTTAATATACCTGAAGTATTCCATAAATCAATTATTGGGAACGGGGGATCTATTATCCAATCAATTATGAAAAGATATAATGTTTTTATTAAATTTTCAAGTAGCGCTAAAATGGCTGAAGGATTGATTTATTCCTTTAAGAGGTTTAATAATGTATTAATTAAGTGTCCGCAGAAAAACTCCGCTAATATAGCTCTTGTTAAGCAAGAATTGGATGAAATTGTTTATCAATGTTGCTCAAATCTGCAACCATTCCATTCGAGTACTACTATTTATAATATTTCCAATTTTCAACTTTTAAAAAGTCATTATTCTTTACTTATTAATAATGACAAATTGAAGCATATCTCAAATTTAGAATTTGACACTAGTACATACATACAATTTCCCTCTTCTTATAATGATTTCGAAGAGAATTATTACATGGTTAGTATAAATGGATCTGATGCTAGATCTGAACAGTGTGCTATGAAACTTAAAGAGTTATTACCATTAGATTTCGAATTTCAAATTACTTATAGTCCAAATAAGTTTAGAAACTTAGTTGACGATCTGAATGAAGAATTCAAAAAAAGAATCCAAATACCTTTTAAAGTTTTACTTGGAGTAGAAGTATTAGTTAACGAAGTCCCCGTTGGGCTTTTAAAATCTAAACATCACCAGATAATATTGAGCGGTTATGACCAACATAAACTTGATGACGCCATCTATAATTTAACCATGTTTTTAAGAGAGAAAAATTTCTTGATTTTGGATAAAAAGGAATACTTATTCAATCCAGTTATAAATAATAATGAAATTAGTAAATTGACTTTAAAACAAATCACTAATAACGTGGGAATTTCTTCTAAAGTTCAAAAACTCAGTCATGAATCAAAATTTATGAACTCTTACAATAAAAATAATATTTTAATATCCCCGCAATATATGAATTATATTGCATTGCATTGATACGATTTTTCTTCAATTCTTCTATATTTACATTTATATTTAAGTATTAATTTTATATTTTGCTTTATTATTTAATTAAATAATTTTTTTTAAAAAGTCATGATTCTAAAAAAGTCATTATTCTAAAAAAAACATTATTCTAAAAAAAACATTATTCTAAAAAAAACATTATTCTGAGATTCTTCGAAGTAATATAAATCTTTTATTTTTTGATATGAAAATTCAATATGAAAAGTAAAGCAAACTAATAAAGATGACTTTCAAAAAACAGAACAAATTTGCAGCTATATTAAAATCCGAAAAACCCCACAAAACTCATCAAAAAAAAAAAAAAAATGGTACTGCGTATTTCTTCACATGAATTAAAATATAAGATAAGAATCATATGCTAGTATAAATTGGGATATAATACATTAATGCGTACTATACTTTATTATTTAATGGTAAAATCTATAAAGGTGATAGGTAAGCAAATTTGATGTTAGTTTAATGCTGATATAAAATATGCTTTAAGTCATTAGTAATTAGCCTCGGATGTTAAAATTCTACGTTCTCCATATCTATGGAGTTGTAGAACTGCAATTTATGACAGTAAGATAAAACTCCAATTCCCGGATTGAGTTTCAAGTTAAAGCTTTCTTTATTAGCAAATTTCTGAATCCGGTATATTTGTTGCATCACTGATTCAATAGATTTAAATATTGAGCATTGCGAAAAAGATCAGAATCCAACAATTTTAGCTCTCGGTCCAAAATTTATAACCAAGAATTTTTCACCTTGAAATTTAAAAGAATATCATATCCAAAATATTTTTTTTTTTTCAAATTCAGCATATTAAGATGTCGTATCTTGTTAAATTTGGATTACCTAGTAAGGAGTTATTGAAGCTTCCAACGGGTGAGTTTCAATTTCCTGATAGTCCCTTCCAAAATGAGACTATAACCAAGTTGTATGATGAATCATTGAAGATCAAGACTCCTTTAACTATTGCAGTCATATATTTCACCTTCGTACACATGGTAAATCCAATTATCAGAAATAGACAAATAAAGAAAGCTGGTAATATTGATGTGTCTAATTTGACAAAGAAAGAATTGAAGAGATTACCAGCAGCTCCATATTCAATTGCAAAAAATCCACTATTTAAGATTTTTGTATTATTACACAATATATTTTTATGTGTTTATTCCGTTTGGTCATTTATTAGTATGATTTTATCTATCAAGAACTACATGGGCTTTTTCAAGTTACAAACTTCATCAGATTCCACATTTGAGAACTTCTTCCAATCTGTTTGTGATACTAATTCTGGAGTTTTTTCTTCTGTATTTGAAGAATATAATTTAAAAGTTATTGGATGGTGGTTTTATATTTCAAAATTTTATGAAGTGGTGGACACTATGATTATTTTATTAAAGGGTAAACCATCTAGTTTGCTACAAAGTTACCACCATGCTGGTGCGATGATGTGCATGTGGGGTGGAATCAGATTCCAATCCCCTCCTATTTGGATTTTTGTAGTTTTCAACTCTCTTATCCATTCCTTGATGTACTTTTACTTCTCGTTATCTTGCTTGAAGATTAGAGTACCAAATGTTTTCAAAAGAACATTAACTACCATGCAAATAACCCAGTTCGTTGTGGGTGGTTCCTTGGCTGTCGTCCATGCTTTTGTTTGGTACACTAACATAAAAACTGGTGAATTAAGCAACTGTATCAGTAATGCAGATCAAGCTTTACCATTATACATCAATGTAATTTATTTGACTCCATTAACTGCTTTATTTGCTGCTTTCTACATCGAGAGTTATATTAAACGTTCTAATAGCAAATAATTCCTATTCATTTTATATTGCTTGTATTGGTTATAAGCTTGTATAGATTCTTGTTATTGACTCAATAAAATATTCGCGGTTATGTAACCCTCACTCCACAATATTTGCCTGTATGACTTGCTCCTTTCGTGTTCTATTTACAGGAAACACCCTAAAATATTGTTAATTATTTATTCTTTATTATTTAAAACTAAACTCTTCATGAATACTTGTTGAGATGTCTTCAGAATCTTTAAGTAATCCTTTCGATGACGATTATGATGTATTCAACAGGGAGTCCCTAGTATTAGGCAATATCCAGAATACACATACTAAGAGTTCTAAGAAGAATTATGCACCTATATCCAATATGGAGCCGGTAATAGAAAAGCAATTCGATGATCCGAAGCATTCAGGTTCATTTGATGAATACAAAAACAGTTCTGAAGAAGACCCAGTTCGATATTCCGGGTCACAAGATCTGGACCATGGACTTCATGGATTCATGGATGATTTTGGAAACGTATATGATAACGTGGATTTTGACTCAAGAAGATATACATCAAAGTTGAGATTCAAAGGGTCAAAGTTAGTATATTTTACTTCAGCATTTGTGTCTTTATTTGTATCCTTATTTGGATATGAACAAGGTGTATGTTCAGGTATTTTAACCTTTGTAACTTTTAACTCTTATTTCCATTATCCTTCTAGTTCAATGATTGGATTTGTGATATCTATTTTGGAGATAGGAGCGATGATAAGTTCATTGCTTGTTGCAAAAATTTCTGATAAATTCGGGAGGAAGAGAACTATACTTTTAGGTACTTTTGTGTTTATGATTGGAGGGACTTTACAATCATTTGCTACAAATCTATACGTATTCACTGTTGGAAGGGTTTTAAGTGGTTTCGGTGTAGGTATCTTATCCACTATTGTTCCTTCTTATCAATGCGAAATTTCGCCCTCCGAGGAGAGAGGAAAACTAGTGTGCGGTGAATTCACTGGTAATATCACTGGTTATGCATTAAGCGTTTGGGTAGATTATTTTTGCTATTTCATTCAAAATGTAGATGATGCTCGGGAAAATCCACATTCCTTTGCTGCCAACTTATCCTGGAGATTGCCTTTATTTGTACAAGTTCTAATTGCAATCATTTTATTCTGTGGTGGATTTTTTATAGTCGAGTCTCCTAGATGGTTACTTGATGTAGATATGGATCAACAGGGGTTTCACGTCCTTTGTCTACTATATGATTCTGACCATGACGACAATAAACCACGGAAGGAATTTTTTATGATAAAGAATTCTATTTTGAGAGAAAGAGTAATCACACCGAAGAGTGCCAGAACATGGAAGCATTTGTTTAAAAATTACATGGTACGAGTATTGATTGCTTGTTCAGCATTAGCATTTGCACAATTCAATGGTATTAACATCATTTCGTATTACGCCCCTTTGGTTTTTGGAGAAGCAGGCTTTAACGATTCCAACGCTTTATTAATGACAGGTATCAACGCAATTGTATATTTGCTTAGTACAATACCCCCGTGGTTATTGGTGGACAAATGGGGAAGGAAACCGATTCTTATCAGTGGGGGTGCGTCTATGGCGATTTGTTTATCTTTGATCTCGCTATTTATGTTTTTAGACAAAAGCTATACGCCCAGCCTCGTGGCGTTATTAGTAATCATCTATAATGCATCATTTGGCTATAGTTGGGGTCCAGTTGGATTTTTAATCCCCCCTGAAGTTTACCCATTAGCCGTACGTGCAAAGGGTGTATCTCTCTCCACAGCTACTAATTGGTTAGCCAATTTTATTGTGGGCCAATTGACCCCTATTGCCCAAGAATCCATTGGCTGGGCAATGTATCTATTTCCAGCATTCAGCTGCGTTATTTCGATTTTCGTGGTCATATTCTACTATCCAGAAACGAAGGGTATAGAACTAGAGGATATTGACAGTCTTTTTGATACATTTTATGGCCGGAATGGTCCAAAAATGAATAATTATGAAGTGCTTGACAACCAAATGATTGAGCATAATGAATTCGAATTGGATGAATATGATGAGGAATTAGGGTTGACAAATGCTTCACCTACTGCCAGGTTTTCTTGAATTACAAATTTATCCCTATAATGAGGATTGATTGTGGTTTCGTAGGATCCACTTAATCCATGGTGATTTGCGGCAAATGGTCGGTTACTAATCAGCCTTTGGCCTAAATTCGGATCGCCTTACCGAAATAGGAAGTACTTTAGAAATATGTGGTACGGTGTCGTCATGTATGTTGCCGACCGTTAAAAGTTCGGCAGGTGCGTGGAAACGTCGGATTTCTCTCTTTGGACCGTTAGCCAATTCCATCAAACGCATTATATAGTCTTGTTGCTTCAGTCTAGCATGGAAATTTCACTAGCAGACATTTTTATGTACACAAATTAGATATTCAGAGTTTTTTTTAATTACGTTATATATATTCAGGTCAATAAGTCAGTAGTAACACCAAAGCATATCAATTAACGTGGAACTATGGTTGTTGATATGAATCAAAATTTCATAATAAGGTCACAACGATCGGACTTGAGTTATAAAGATGAAAACTGGAAAGGCAAGCCGTACACCTTGAAAAGTCATATCAGTATTAATAATATAAAGTCCGATTTGTATAAGAAAAGGAATAATATACCCAATGATTCTGTGTTAGTCTCAAGTTTTAGCATGAAAAGTCTAACAAGTGCTACTCCCGGTAGCTATTTCAACGGATCAACATTAGAAAACGAATCAATGATGAATAACTATTTAATTAGCTCTAATCAAGGTAGCCACCCTCTAGATGACAATTTAAATGAGGATAGTGAGATATCTATATGCTATTGCGATGATGATGCTTGGGATACATTCGATAATAGTGACGATATATCGTTAAGCTCGACGTCAACAGCAAGTAATGTCTCCTGGCTGTCACTGTGCCTTAGTGGTATGGCAAAAAAATCTTTATCTGATGCTAATGTTTACAATATTAATGTAGAATCTGCATCTGCTAATTATGGAGGAGGTATTTCAGAATCATCAACTGACAGTTTGATAAAATTATTGAATGATAATGCATCTATACAATCAAAGAAGAGAACTAGCGTGGTTTCAAATCTTAGAAGTTCTTTTAAAAGATTTAAGAATACTATCGAGAATTCTTCCCTGATACTTTTAAATTCTTACTCATTAAATCCACGAATCACTGATGATGTATTACCAGGTTCGAAGAATCCTTCTCCAATTACACAAGAAATGACTACATTTAACGAATCTCTAACGTTAGAAGAGCCTTTTATTTATAGGGTTTCTTCAAAATCATTCAAGAATAGGGAACTGAGAGTTAATGCTGAATTCTTGAGAAAATATGCATTTGACTATAGTTCGAGATTAGAAGGATATTTACCCTGTGTTCACACTAGTGAAGAACTTACTCATATTTTGACATCCAGGCCTTCATTAAAAAAATTCCACTTGGACTATAATTTGTATAAAATATCAAGTTCATCTAAAGAAAAATTATGGGAAAATGTTATTTTGCCTCCCCGTTCTGACAAATTACCTAAAAATATTATAAACTATGAAAGTTATATTTTTGTAGGAGGTGAAAAGGGTGATTATTCAAGTATAACTACGTCAAGTAGTAACTATTTGCCGTGGGGATTTGGAACTTTTAGTATCAAACCAGCAGGAGTGCTACCAAAAGGCAAGTCATTTTATAATAGCCTGTCGCCAAGTTCGGGTGTGACTAAGACACAATTTACTATTAAGGGGTGGTGTAATCCAAGGTGGATCGACCTCTCCAATGAAGCATAATACAACATAGGCATTTCATTTCTAACTTACAAAATTAATCTGGGATTTTTAATAGCATACAAATATATAGATTACGATTATAATACAATTTAAACAATTATTAAAGCCTTTAAAGTTCAGTAGACAATCCTTAAATGATCCATACTACTCTATTGCAATGATTCTAAAGATTTGACGCTAACTCCACTCAAAAACAGTCACCTTATACACGTGATTTATAACAAGCCTCATATTCCTCTTTTAGAATCATTACTTTTATGAAAATTTGAAAAATTTTCATTTTGTGTAATTATACTAGCCTCTACTGGTCTCACAGTATTATATGAAAAATATCATCATCAAATACAACAGTACAGTCAAGCGTACCAAATACATTTAAAATGGCTCCAAAAGGTAAAAAGGTTGCTCCAGCTCCATTAGCTTCTAAGACTGCTAAGTCTGCTTCTACTAAGAACCCATTAATCGATTCTACTCCAAAGAACTTCGGTATTGGTCAAGCTATCCAACCAAAGAGAAACTTATCCAGATTCGTCAAATGGCCAGAATACGTTAGATTACAAAGACAAAAGAAGATCTTGTCTTTAAGATTAAAGGTTCCTCCAGCTATTGCTCAATTCCAAAACACCTTGGACAAGAACACTGCTGCTCAAACTTTTAAGTTATTAAACAAGTACAGACCAGAAACTGCTGCTGAAAAGAAGGAAAGATTAACCAAAGAAGCTGCCGCTATTGCTGAAGGTAAGTCTGCTAAGGACGCTTCTCCAAAGCCTGTTGTTGTTAAGTACGGTTTAAACCATGTTGTTTCCTTAATTGAAAACAAGAAGGCCAAGTTAGTTTTAATTGCTAACGATGTTGATCCAATTGAATTAGTTGTTTTCTTACCAGCTTTATGTAAGAAGATGGGTGTTCCATACGCTGTTGTCAAGGGTAAGGCTAGATTAGGTACTTTAGTTCACAAGAAGACCTCTTCTGTTGCTGCTTTAACTGAAGTCAACGCTGAAGATGAAGCTGAATTAGCCAAGTTAGTTTCTACTATCAACGCTAACTTCATCGAAAAGTACGAAGACTCTAGAAGACACTGGGGTGGTGGTATCATGGGTTCTAAGGCTAACGACAAGAAGGCCAAGAGAGCTGCTGCTTCTGATGTCCCAGAAGTTTCTGCTTAAATATTTCTGTAGTATATTACATTTGAATTTTTTGCAGTTTATGTATCATTTTTACTGTATGTGGAATTGTTACGAATATACATTTAATTATTAAGTATATTGATCATGTAGAATGTTCTGTCCTATTATATTTTGGCAAGAAGGTTATTTAAAACATCAATATTACTATTGATCTAGTATTTGTAACTTAATTATGACTGAAGAGCTAGAGACTGGATCATTAGTGAAAGGATATCAACTATGTATAGTTTAGATATCCTCTTACACTTAGATGCAAAATCCGGGTAAATATACTGTACATAACTCGAAATTCTAACCAATTAAAAAATTGATTTTTCTCATAGTACCTATTCTACGTTTGAGTGAGCTAAAATTTATATGGTGAATAAATTAAAGTGTCTTATCTAATTGCTTGAATAGTAAACTATATACCAACAATATGTCATTCTTAAGGGATTTAATAGAATCAGTTGTTCCAGTTGCTTATGCTGAAGAAGTATGTATTACATTTGAAAATGTTTTTATTTAATATGTTTGAATTATATCAATTCAATTTTTCTTTTGGAAACATACTAACAATTATGTAAATAGCCTGAAGAAGAAGTCGTAGAAGAAGTTGTCGAAGAAATCGAATCATCCGAAGAACCAGCCGAAGAAGAAGAAGAAGAAGAAGAAGAAGACGAAGAAAAAGAAGAAGAAGAAGAAGAAGAAGAAGAAGAAGAAGAAGAAGAAGAAGAAGAAGAAGAAGAAGAAGAAGAAGACGAAGACGAACTCGTTGACCCATTGGACACCTTACGTGAAGAATGTACTAATACTAAGGAATGTAAGCCATTTAACCATCACTTCCACGAATGTATTGAAAGAGTTACCAAGGAACAAGAAGAAGAAGGCTACGAAGATAAGGTCTACAAGGAAGATTGTGTTGAAGAATTCTTCCACTTACAACATTGTGTTAACGACTGCGTTGCTCCAAAGTTATTCTACAAGTTGAAGTAAATTCATTTCATTTTAAAATCTTTAATATTCCATACTAATACATAGTTGGCATGCACATCAAAATATTAGATCCTTATTTATCAATTGTATAAAAACATTTTTATTAAAATTGTTCAACTTTAAACTATATATTGCAAAATACATTCGAAGGCTTAATGTATTATGTTTACGGTTATTAACTATCGTATTCCAAGTTTCTTGTAAGACAGATAAAGGGTAATTTATAAAGCATAGCTAATAATTTGTTCTACTTGCATTTTATTTTTAACATTTCTAAAGAAAATTATATCCATGATGTTCTATTGTTAGTTCTTCTATTCTATGAATTCATTATCTGATACTTGCTATATAGTTAAATATTATATATGTTAATATGCCTAATTTTTAAATCATGGAACTAACTTACTCACTAGTTATATAAATACAACAAACTACTAGTACTTTGTCCAAGTATCATGCGCTAGTTCTAATAATAATCAATGTATTACCATATTCAAATACCATTCATTGATTAATACGATACTTGGTATTGCAACTTCTGTAATCATGTGATTTAAGTCAAGTGAAATTCTCGAATATTCTGCAGAGAACAATTCAATCACTAAGAGTTGTTACATATGTTTTGAAACCAAAATCATTTCTGTTATAATAACCTAGACCATTTAATGAAGAAATGACTTTATAAATCTTGCACAAATGCAATCTTTTCATGTACAATAATGGTATATAAAATACCAGAATAAAGAACTCCTCATCCAAGATGTAATTACGTTATGAGCCCGCGTAAGATCCGCGTTCGTGGAGCCAGTACTTCTTGCCATCCATGGTAGACAAGATAAGTTTCTTATAAACTTCCATCGATTAATCCAACCAAAATCATATTGTAATTAATTATAGGAATTTACTTTTGATATCAATTATTTAGCCCCTGTTTTTGTTTAGTGAATTTGCTGCCAACCGTTGTCGTGAAAGAAAGTTAAGATAAGAAAAATATGTCTGATAAACAAGTAATTGAGGAAAGAATCTACATTGGAAATGTTGAGTTTAAGGCCACTGAAGACGACTTAAGAAAACATTTTGAAGGATTGAATGTGTAAGTATTGTTCTTTTTAACCATTTTTATTCTGTAAGTGAAGTATTCATACTAACTGATAATTAGGACTGATGTAGATATCCCTACCAAGACAATAATCCGTAATAAGAAGACCCACACAAAGCATTTAGGTTTTGCGTTTGTTGGGTTTGCTACAAAGGAAGATGCTGACAAAGCGGTAGAAGAATTTAACCGTCAAGCATTCCTTGGAAGGGAGATTACGATAAAGAAGGCAGTTCCACCGGCAACTGAAGAAGAGAAAGAGAAGAAAAAAGAAGCTTATAGAGCCAATAAGTCTGAATTAGAGAAGAAAAAGAAGGCCGAAAGGAAGAAGAAAAAGGAAGAAGAAAAGGAAAAGAGAGAAGATGAATTGAAGGAAGAAAACTCTAAAGAAACAAGCAAGGAATCAGCGGACTTAAAAGATGATAAACCTGTCAATGCTAAGAAAGCCACCACCAAGAAACTGAAAAGGAAGTCTGGCAAGGTGACAGAACAAGCTGTAGGAAAAGCAGTGATTTCAGACGAAACAACTTCCTCAGAACCACCGAAAGAGAAAGAGGTATCTGAAAAACCAAAAGAAATCAAAATACCTGAAGGCAAGACTAGTGATGATACCATTTTTATCACTAATCTTGACTATAGAGTAGGTGTGAAAACTTTAAATGATATGTTTAGGGATTTAAAACCTAAGTGGATTCACGTTCCAACTAAAGTTAGTTCATCCCATCGTTCCAGCGCTCCCAGAAGAGTCTTGAATAAGGGTATTGCATTTGTAAAATTTTCAAATCATGAATTACAACAGAAAGCTATCAAGGAATTTAATGATAGGACCATCAGGGGTAGAAAGATATTTGTAGATATTGCAATTGATGCAAGATCAACTGAAGTTTCTGAAAGTGAAGTTTCCACACCTGCTCCTGTTGAACTGTCCGAGTAAGTACATGTGAAAGTTTCTCCTAAGTATAATGGCTCATTAGCTTAATCTGTTATAGTTAGGATAAAAAAGTAGAAATACGCTATATATTTAGTTAATTTCTTATATACAGCATTTTGGTAATTTGTTATCAGTAGTATCAATAAAAATCCAAATTGCCCTAACGTATGGCACGTGAACACTCTGTGACTGTCCATGATTTTTTTGCAGGATGCTACACGTGTAAATAATCACATGACTTGAATTCTCGGTTTGAGAAATTTTCACTTGAGTATAAGGAGATACGAGAAATAAAGCTTTTAACTCTATTAGTAAAACTATTATACAGCAAAATGGGTATGTAAATCCTTGATGATTGAAAGTTGTTAATTATCCCATGATTAGAGAAACAATGTTAATATGTATTACAAATTTGAAGACCGTTTGAAAATTTTTGGTCTAAAATGTATTAAATGGACTTGATGTGATTTTATTGTAGATTTCAAGTACGAAAAAGTTATGAATGATTATGTGATAATAAAGGATTGATTGAACAAATGGGTACGAACTAATAATGCAAATTTAAATTTCGATTTTATTGAGATGAATATATTGCAAAGGGAATTGAATTTGAGTTGAAAAATTATATTTTAGAAATGGTCGTTGTTCTTGAATTAATGTGGTGAATTAATGATAAATTTGCAAGTCACTTACTAACATGTTATACAGGTAGAGTTATTCGTAATCAAAGAAAGGGTGCTGGTTCAATTTTCACCTCTCACACCAGATTGAGACAAGGTGCTGCTAAGTTAAGAACCTTGGATTACGCTGAACGTCACGGTTACACCCGTGGTGTTGTCAAGCAAATCATCCATGATTCTGGTAGAGGTGCTCCATTAGCTAAGGTTGTTTTCCGTGACCCATACAAGTACAAGTTAAGAGAAGAAATTTTCATTGCTAACGAAGGTGTTTACACTGGTCAATTTATCTACGCTGGTAAGAAGGCTTCCTTGAACGTCGGTAACGTTTTACCATTAGGTTCCTGTCCAGAAGGTACCATTGTCTCCAATGTCGAAGAAAAGGCTGGTGACAGAGGTGCTTTAGGTAGAACTTCCGGTAACTACGTTATCATCATTGGTCACAACCACGACGAAGGTAAGACCAGAGTCAAGTTACCATCTGGTGCTAAGAAGATTATCTCCTCCGATGCCAGAGGTGTCATTGGTGTTGTTGCTGGTGGTGGTAGAATCGATAAGCCATTATTAAAGGCTGGTAGAGCTTTCCACAAGTACAAGGTTAAGAGAAACTCTTGGCCAAAGACCAGAGGTGTTGCCATGAACCCAGTTGATCACCCTCATGGTGGTGGTAACCATCAACATATTGGTAAGGCTTCTACTATTTCTAGAGGTGCTGTTCCAGGTCAAAAGGCTGGTTTAATTGCCGCCAGAAGAACTGGTTTATTACGTGGTACTCAAAAGACTCAAGATTAGATTTGAATGCTTTTAGTGAGAGGAACTGTGTTTTTTCGAAATTTGTTTTTCTATCTATAAACTTCTTTTATATCGGGTTTACCTTAAATCTTTGTGCATTAATATAATACATTTTGTATCTTGAATATCCAATTGTCTGTGTAGTGATCTTGCCTATGAAAATTATAATTTTCACTCATATTATTTCTGTGATTCTGTAGATACCCAAATGATGCAATAAACTCCAGTAATGAGCTCAGGAACAATCACGCCTGTACGGTATAAAGCTAATCGTATTCCTTATCTCGGAATTATGGAGGGAAATGTGCAGGACAAAATGAACTATGATTTTACCTCTATTTTGTATTTTGGCATAGTTATTATGTCTTGTAACTATACACATTCCTCAAAATAAAAATAAAAATTATAATACTTATATTATGGATATCCATATCTTTAATGATTGATAAATTGATTTTGATAAGGCTTTCTAGCTTTTTTTTTTTTTTTTTTTGCCATCCTTGTTGTTTTGTGTTACATA
>JAJMIA010000017.1:0-104228 GCA_030583345.1 Schwanniomyces pseudopolymorphus | reverse complement strand
AGATTTTCGAAACTAAGTTGGGAAAACTTGTTCTTCCTTTCATAGCCTGCAAGAAGTCAGATGTGATTTGCGGGTAAGTCGCATAATTAACACTATATATATATGTTACTACATGCCTTCCTTGATGTGAAATAATACTAAAATTTCGTATCTCCTTCCAAGATGGGTTCATATAATACTACTACTTGTAAGTTGTGGGATTACGATGATATTACACCATGTTCTAGGCAGTATCTAGATTCATATTACTTAGTAATAGTAGGTGTATTATCATCAGTAACCTTGACAGTGAAAAGTTTACAATCTTTCAAGAAACATAGAAAACACATCCAATTAGAGGACGAAAGTAGACCATTATTAGCTCATTCAGATGCATATGGATCAATTGACATTCCTAAGGAAGTAGTTTCTGTTAAAAGTCGACACTTTGATATACAAAGATTATCTGATACTCAAGATGACGGAACGCCTCATGGTCAAATTAGAGAAGTATACAAGGGTTTAGGAGACCAATTTAGAGTCTGCTTAGAATTTTTGCTTGTGATGGCACAGTTCGCTATTTCTCTCTCCCTCTTTTTGGTTAAAGATTTCCAAAGAGAATTCAAGGGTACATACACTCCTTTAATAAAATCATTATTTTGGGCATATTCATTCTTTATTGTGTCTATTAGAGTAATTAATATCAAGAATACCAATATCCGCATGCCAAGTTTATGGGCTCATTCTACATTCATTTATTTTTTTCAGTTTTTCCCTAGCTTACTTACATTTAGATCGGCAGTTGTTGGCCATATTCCTAACGAGACTGTTAAATCATACTATATAGTTGAATTTGCAATTTCTGCACTTTTGCTTGCACTCAACTTTACTGCAAAAGTTGCCGATAAGCCAGCTAAATTATATACAACTAGCGATGGCACTAACCCTTCTCCAGAAAACATTAGCAGTATCACTTCTTTTATTACTTACAGTTGGATTGATACTATGGTGAAAAAAGCTTACAATCAACCATTAACAATGAATGATATTTGGGGATTGAGGCAAGACGATTATGCATTACCTATATTGAAGACCTTTGAAGCCTCTAAATCGACAGCAAGATTTACTTACAAATTATTTTTACATTTTAAACTTTTATTTGCAGTTCAAGCGTTCTGGGCTGTCATCGACTCATTCCTTGTATTTGTTCCTTCTCTTTTATTGAAGAAAATCTTGGAATATGTCGAAGATCCTACTAGCATGCCTAAGAGTTTAGCTTGGAGTTTTGTGTTCTTAATGCCAGTTTTCAAGTTAGCCGATTCTATATCTTCTGGATGTTCTTTGTTCCTTGGTAGACGTGTCTGTGTAAGAATGAAGGCCATCATTATTGGCCAGGTTTACGCAAAGGCTTTAAGAAGAAAGATAACTGTTACCGAAACCATTGAAGAAAAGAAGGCGGAAAATGAAGGTGCTGAAGATGACGCCGGTAAGCCTAAAAAAGAAAGCAATGAAGATTCCAAAAAAACCGCAGAACTTGGTGCCATTATTAATTTAATGGCAATCGATGCATTCAAAGTTTCTGAAATTTGTGGTTATTTACATTTCTTTGTTAGTTCTATTTTGATGATTTTCATCTGTATTTTATTATTGTACAATTTACTAGGATGGAGTGCATTGGTTGGTGCTCTTGCTATTATTGTTTTATTCCCAGTTAACTATAAGATTGCAGTTTGGGTTGGAGAATTACAGAAGAGTATGTTAGCCGTTACTGATAAGAGAATTCAAAAATTAAACGAAACCCTTCAAAGTATAAGAATCATCAAGTTTTTTGCTTGGGAAAATAATTTCTTTGATTCTATAATGAAAATTAGAAATGAAGAATTACATCAATTGAAGTTGAGGTATTTAGTATGGTGTTTGGGTGGATTCAATTGGTTTATTACACCAACGTTAATCACTTTACTTGCCTTCTATTGTTATACCTTTGTTGAAGGGCATACTTTGAGTGCACCTGTTGCTTTCACTGCTTTGTCTTTATTTACTTTATTAAGAGCTCCGTTAGATCAATTAGCTGATATGACTTCCTTGGTTATTCAATCCAAGGTTTCATTGGACAGAGTAGGTGAATTCTTGGATGAAGATGAAACTACAAAGTACGACCAATTAAGTAATCAAAAAGATGCTAACTCTCCTGAATTAGGTTTCACTAATGCTAATTTCTCATGGAACGCTACCTCTGAAAATGACTTTAAGTTAAGAGACATTGACATTAACTTCAAGTCTGGGAAGATTAATGTCATTATTGGCCCAACTGGTTCAGGTAAAACTTCTTTATTGTTAGCTCTCTTAGGTGAAATGGATTTAGTATCTGGTAAAGTATTTTTGCCTGGTATTATTCCCAGAGATGAATTAGTTGTTGATCCTCAAACTGGATTAACCGATTCTGTTGCTTACTGTGCCCAAACTCCCTGGTTATTAAATGATACTATTAAGAATAATATTGTTTTCGCAGCTCCATTTAATCAAGATCGTTATGATAAGGTAGTTGATGCATGTGGATTAACTCGTGATTTCCAAATTTTAAGT
Organism: Schwanniomyces pseudopolymorphus; assembly: GCA_030583345.1. NCBI lineage: Eukaryota > Fungi > Ascomycota > Pichiomycetes > Serinales > Debaryomycetaceae > Schwanniomyces > Schwanniomyces pseudopolymorphus. Next base: position 101,663 of record JAJMIA010000017.1, on the reverse strand, counting down.
GCAGGCGATGCTACCGAAATTGGAGAGAAAGGTATTACTTTATCTGGTGGTCAAAAACAAAGAGTTTCTTTAGCTAGAGCGTTATATTCTAACTCCAAGCATGTTTTATTAGATGATTGTTTATCTGCTGTGGATTCACATACTGCCTTATGGATTTACGAAAATTGTATCTCTGGACCATTAATGGAAGGTAGAACTTGTGTTTTGGTTTCTCACAATGTTGCATTGACTGTTCAAAAAGCAGAATGGCTTGTTATTATGCATAATGGTAGAATTAAGGCTCAAGGTACCCCAGAAGACCTCTTGCATTCCGGTGACTTGGGTGATGATGATTTGGTCAAGACTTCTGTTATGAATTCTAGAAATCAATCTACTACAAACCTTGAATCATTAGCTGATAAGAATGAAGATCTTAAGGCAAAAGCTGCTGCTATTGATGCCAAATTATCTGCTGTTAACAATGCTATTGTAGGAAACACAGAAGAGCTTCCAAGTACTGATGGTAAATTGGTTGAAGATGAAGAAAAAGCCGAGGGTGTAGTTGGGTTCGAAGTGTATGCTGGTTATGCCAAGGTATTCGGCGGACTTCCAATGTGGAGTATGATATTTTTTATTTTCTGTGCATCTCAAGCTATATTTATGATTCAATCATGGTGGTTGCGAAACTGGTCTTTGAATAGTGAACAATATGCATCCGTTAATTTAATGTCTCTTAATACTGCAGCAAACCTGCAAATATTAAGTAATATTAAGAGTATTCCTGGATTTACTTTATTCTTTGGCACCTTAAGATCCTCCTATGTTGCTATCAACGAATTCAAGGAAGAAAAATCTACTCTCTATTACATTACTATCTATGGTCTTATTGGTTTTATCTATGCTCTCTCGGGAACATTCAGAACTTACATAACATTTTTCTCTGGTGTTAAAGCTTCCAACAGAATCTTTATGCAAGTATTAAATAGAGTTTTGAGTGCCAAGTTAAGATTTTTTGATAAGACTCCTCAAGGTAGAATTATGAATAGATTTTCCAAAGATATCGAATCTGTTGACCAAGAACTCACTCCTTTTGCTGATGGTGTATTCATTTGTGTGGTACAATGTGTGTTTACGTTGCTTTTGATTACTTTCATTACTCCAGGATTTTTATTTTTTGCATTTCTTATTGGTATATTATACTATATTGTCGGTATTTTATACATTACTCTCTCAAGGGAGCTTAAGAGATTTGAATCTATTACAAAATCTCCAATTCACCAGCATTTTGCTGAATCCTTAAGTGGTGTTGCTACCATCAGAGCCTATGGTGTTGAAGCCAGATTTATGAAACATAACTTAAATGCAATTGATACCAACAACAAGCCATTTTTCTACTTGTGGGTGGCTAATAGGTGGTTAGCTTTCCGTATTGATGCTGTTGGTTCATTGGTCATGTTCTTTTCAGGTGTTTTTGTCTTGATTTCTTCGGGTAAAATTGATGCTGGTATGGCTGGTTTGTCTTTATCATATGCAATTGCTTTCTCTGAAAGTGCATTGTGGATTGTCCGTCTTTATGCTAACGTTGAAATGAATATGAACTCTGTTGAAAGATTACAAGAATATTTAAAAATCGAACAAGAACCACCATATGAGATTCCTGAAACTGAACCACCTGCATCCTGGCCTGAAAAGGGTGAAATTTCTGTAAAGAATATTTCCCTTCGATACGCAGAAGAATTACCAAGAGTTATCAATGACGTATCCTTCGAAGTAAAGGCCAATCAAAAAGTTGGTATTGTAGGTCGGACTGGTGCTGGTAAATCTACTATAATCACTGCATTCTTCAGGTTTTTAGATCCTGAAAGTGGTAATATAACTATCGACGGGGTAGATATTGGAAATATTGGATTACGTAACTTGAGACAAGCTATTACGATTATTCCTCAAGACCCTACCTTATTTAGTGGAACTATCAGATCTAACTTAGATCCATTCGGTCTGTACTCCGATGCGGCTATGTTCGAAGCTCTTAGAAGAACGAACTTAATTACAAATGATAGTACACCAGGAGAAGGAGAAAACCAAAACAAATTCTTGAATCTTGATTCACCAATTACAGAAGGTGGTGGAAACTTATCCCAAGGTGAAAGACAATTAGTTTGTTTAAGTCGTTCATTGTTAAAGAATCCCAAGGTGATGATGTTAGACGAAGCCACGAGTTCTATTGATTATAAGTCAGATAGTATTATTCAAAAGACTATCAGAGAGGAATTTTCGAATTCTACCATTTTGACTATTGCCCACAGATTAAGAACTATTATCGATTATGATATGATTCTTGTCTTAGATCAAGGTAAGGTCGTGGAATACGATAATCCTTACGTCTTGGTAGCTGATAAGAATTCATTATTTTACAGTTTGTGTGAAAACAGTGGTGAATTAGATGCTTTAATTAAATTAGCCAAGGAAGCATTCATTGAAAAGAAGAATAATAATAATAAAAGCAAAAATTAAATATTCTAGATATTTTTGTATTCCCTTTTTTAATATTAGAATTATTATTATTATGAATAGTGAACAATGCGCCATTGTAGATTGCGTCTTGTGCGAGCCTCAATGTCAAACTCTTATCAATTATCGTCTAGTGCGAATTTAATCCCTCTACATGTATAAATAAGAAGAATATTAGCTAAATTAATAAGTTAGTAGCTGGTTGCTTTATAGACGCATAGTTTACATATATAATGTCAGATCCCTCGAAAGATACACCAACAAAACCGTATAGTAATATCACCATAGAGGACTTACAGCAATCGTCAGGGAACAGTTCAACTGATTTCTTAATTCCAAATTGTGATAATTACTACGAACCATCTAGAAGTATACACGGAAATATTTCATATCTACAAGACTTAGAGGATCTACCACAAGGGCGCCATTTAGGTGTGTTTTCCACTATCATTTTATTTGTTTCTAGGATTCTTGGATCTGGCATCTTTTCTATCTCATCTGGTATTTATGATGACTGTGGACGTTCTCCTTTTTACTTCTTTTTGGCATGGTTTATTGCTGCTGCTATGGCTTTTTTTGGATTATATTTGTATTTGGAATTGGGATCGTTAGTTCCAAGAAGTGGTGGAACTAAGGTTTTCTTAGAGTTCATTTATCAGAAACCTAAAATGTTAGCTACTGTTATGTTTCTGTTATTTTCTGTTGTATTTGGATTTACCATTTCTAATATCATAATTTTTGGAGAGTATTTCCTTCATTCTTTTGGGTTTGAACCTACTAAATTTCAGTCTAGATTTACAGGATTAGTATTTTTATACCTTGTGTCTATGATTCATGGATTAAGTGTATCGCATGGCGTGAGATTACAGAATATACTTGGGGGATTGAAATTGGCTTTATTGGGTTTTATGCTCTTATCTGCTATATATGTCCTTGTGTTTCCAACTTCAGTTACTGGAATAGAATCACAACTTCATTGGAATAGCTTCTTTAAGTCAAAAGGTACAACATCTGCTTCGAAGTTTGCTAGTGGTGTACTCAAGGCGTTGTTTGCATTTTCGGGTTGGAATAGTGTACATACTGTTTCCAGTGAAGTTAAGGATCCGGTAAGAACTTTCAAGATTGCTGGTCCCACGTCGTTAATAATTGTTAGTATATCTTACTTTTTCACAAATGTTGCATATTTAATAGTTTTATCAGATGCTAAGTTAGTATCCGGTGGTACTTTAGTTGGTTCCATTTATTTTGAAGAGCTTTTTGGTTATAGATTAGGCAAGCAATTACTTACTTTTGCAGTTGCCTTATGTGCTGGCGGAAATGTGCTTGTGGTTATCTATACAATTTCCAGAAGTAGCCAAGAAGTCTTCCGCGAAGGATATCTTCCTTTCTCACCTTTTATGGCATCTAATTGGCCATTTGATGCTCCTCTTCCAACACTAATATTAAGCTGTGCGTTATCAACGTTTATTATCTTGATTTCGTTACAAGCTGATATTTATAATTATATTGTGGCTTTGGAAGGATATTTCAATCAGTTTTTCATAGGATTGACTGCGTTAGGACTATTTATAATAAGAAAAAGATATCCAGAGCTCAGAGCACCGATCAGGTCCTCATTGGTGGGAACTGTTTTCATTTTATTATTATCATCATATTTATTAATTTCACCTTTAGTTGCTAAAGGTAGTCCAAATCCATCTGGAATGGAAAATTGGCTTTCTTATTCTTTAGTAGCAATTTTGGGGCTTCTTTCCTTCGTGCTTTTTTGGTTTTTGAAATTTAATTTTTTGCCTAAAATTTTTAATTATAAATTGATTCAAGAAGAGATACAATTAGAAGATGGTCTAATCATTAAAAAATGGATTAAATTTAGTAATTGATAGAGATAATTATTATAGAACTTATTTATTTTATTGTGTATTGTCTTCGTCATGAATCATTTTGTCGAGCCGAATAACGAAGTTAATAAAAGCTTTATTCTTTAACTTTTCTTTGATTAATTTCTTTAATTTGTCATCTGATAAGTTATAAATGGAAGAATTTTCTTTGTTAGTATAATCCTGGTTTAGTATCATTTCATTCGTATTTTTTATATCAGCTGCAATATTATCTTCAGGAGCAGTTGCTAAATATTCTTGCGACGGATGCACTAATTGCCGATTTTGACTTTGTGTAAATGGGTGCAAATTAGCAATTGTAGGCGGAAAGTACTTCGGGATTTGTGATCCATGGTACGGTTGACCATATTCAATTGGAATAGAAGCTGCTGGTAATATAACTTCAGGGTGAGCTTTCAAGTTATATTCCTGATTGGTATAGTTCTGTGACATTGTGAAATTGGAATTTTCTCTAAAATCATTGTTTATTTGAAAAAGATTGTTTTCTAATAAATTAGTAGGGGTTTGACTATAATACGTAATATTATCCATTGAAATAGAATTATTATCTTGATAATTATTTCCTATTACTTGACTGTGTACTTCAGTTGGTGATTTAATATTAATTTGACTTTCTGGTACTAAGTTAATTGATTCAGGCTGATATTTTAGGACATCCTTTTTCTTATGAGTTACAGTCTCTATCGGAAATTTCAATTCATTCTTCAAACAATCAAGACAATTACTATAATTGTCTTCTCTAGAAAAACTTATTTGAAATCTCTTAAGCAAATTTCCTTTCTCCAGTAAGTGCTTGAATCCTATTGCAGGGTATTTAGCAATTACAGATGTAATATCATTGTTTAATACGCTTATATTTGTTTTATCCTAAATGTAAATTAGTATATGGACCAGATGCAATTGATTTATATTTCGTACCATTGTATTACCATTCCAAACAATGCTTATATTAATGTTTTGAGTGGATGAAAATTTAAAAAAATGAATAGAGATATTTGACCTCTGCGGGAAGTGGTACCACTCTCCATCTGACGATACTTTGATCATGTCATTATTTTTGTTTTTTTGATTATATACAGAATACTTTCTTATATCGAAGGAGAAGACTTGAAGTGGTTTATTCATAGTGGTTGATATTTTTTGCAACAGAATCTTTATCTCAGATCGTACTTTTTATAGGGATAAAGTGACACAAAATCATCATAGGTTTTGCAATATTTCATATATAATTAGATCTACTTGGGTATAAACTTATCTAGAATCATAGAAATTATTAAAATTTTCAACCGTAACATTTTCACCATTAGGACCAAGTGGTCCACCAGCAATTTCAGTAAGAGTGGCCAGAATCATGTCATAAACTGAAATGAATGCTCCGCTGTATAATAAATTAGTAGCACGTACTGTTCTTTTACAACCATTAACTGTTGGCTTACTTTCAAATCTATCTTTGATCCATTTTAATGCAGCAGGAGCACCTTCTACAAATTCAGAAATATGTCCAGTAGACTCTGAAACTGCAAACTCAAATGATTCAATACCCCAATCACACCAATTGTCGTATGCTCTCTGCGAATCCTTGAAAGGAACGATGTAATCATTCTCACCATGATACACAAACATAGGTATATCTGGAATCTCATCATTTTCCTCAATTGCAATTGTATTATTATTAAGGATTTCCTTAACTATATCAATTTCAAGGATACCATAACCATCTTTGACATATCTATCAGGACCTGTAAAAATGTTATCGTACAAATGTGACAAGATAGCAGGTCCTAAACATTGATTAGCGGCTTCATTATAAGATTCATTTCTATCTGGAACGAGTTGTTCTTCAACTAATTCTCCCAACTGAGGATATTCATTTGCAAGACCGTGAATACCACTTACGGTTAACCCAGCAAATGCCGTTCCTTCTACCCCAACACATGTAGCAGTTATATTCGTCACCCATCCACCACAAGCAGCACCAAGTAAGTGAGATTTCAAATCTGGAGCATAACTTGGTTGAAGTGCTGCAGCCCATCCTGTAGCTAGCGAGCCTCCAGAATAACCCCAGAGAGTAACATTAGAATCAGAATTTAATCCAGTGATATTACCACTTTTTAACGTACCTCTTATCGAGTCCAATACAGCATGACCAGCAAGTCTACCTGCTGTAAAAGCAGCATTGCGGCCTTCATAATCTGGTGTCACTACATAATAACCTTCATCTAATAATGGCGCAATGAATAACATTTCTGCCTGAAGAGCTATAGTAGAAAACTCGTCTGCTCCATACATTAATGAATACGAGGGTGCACAATCCGGACTAGCTGAATCTTCAGCTGTTTGGTATGATACTAATTTTGATGGTTCAGCATTATATGGCTCAATTACAGTGTTTATAATTACATTTGGGTTCCCAAATGAGTCAGTTGATCTAATTTGCAATTGCCATGATGCCTTGACATTGATTGGAATATATATACTTCTAACTCTCAGCGGTGTTTTCCTAGACTTTAAAATAGTACCCACCTTTGCAGATTTATATCCAATAGCTGGTTCATAGAACTCATCATTGGAGGGGGTTTCTACTTTTATAATAGCAGCATTCACACTTGAGTTGAATAGAAACGTAATAAAATAAATAATATATATCCACTCACTTTTCATATCTCAGGTATTCTAGTTTTTTTCTTTTTATTGATAATCAATGAAAGCATGTCACATCCTATATATCTGATAATTATTGATTGAAAACACATGTTATTGTTTAGACTATTTCATAGTTCTTTCTTCGAAATAAAAATTTCCTTTCTAGGATATTTGTTTTGCGACATATTTACATGCAGGCGCTTAACTTTGCAGTTAAAAGTACGAGATACTTATCTATACCATTGAACAAAGGTAAGAGGAGTATACATTTGAGGGGGTTTAGAAAAATCTTAATCAAATATAGCTTCAATAAGAAAAAAATGTACCCGCTGATTCTTTAGTCTTAGTCATCTCATTGTGTAGTTACGTGCAATGGCTTCCGAAAATAGAAAATATCTAGGTAAAACTAGAGATATAAATGAGTTAGTGAGTAACAACTACTTAATTTAGATAAAGTTTAAATCATATTCATCATTAAAATTTATTAACCGATCAATGCATTTAGAAGATATTTCAAACTTTCAAATGAAGTGTTAATCTTAAAATTCAATTGAATACTCAGTTCAAATAATTTCTTTTAATGGAACCTTGATGTATCACAAGAGAAATAATTTGGGTAGTCCATTGCATGACTAGTCTGATGTTTAGGAGTCTAATCAATATCGTAACATATTAACCCACTTATTTATTGTTTATGAGGTATTAAATCCTTTCGTCCATGAGTATCTTGCAAGATCCTGCATTCTCTGACAGTAATATTTACTTAAAGTAATAATTTAAATACTCCAATTTACTCCCAGAATAGTCTCATAGTACCTGAGTGGATATAAAATTAAGAGTAATGATCTATTTTTCCGAAAGATACATTAAATAAGGGTCGACTGCAAAATAAAACAAATACATTTAACAGCTCATAATAAAAGCTCAGTATCCAATAATAAAATCTTCATAAAGTTTAACATAGTACCTACAATGGACCTTTGACGAATAACGATTTATCCTTTTATCTTTTGATCTTTCAAATAATAGCTTTTTCAAAAAGTTCGAAATTTATTCCCACCACTCTACAGCTGAAACTATAAAATCTATAGAAACATAGTATAGTATAGAATGTGGAACATATGGATATTACGAATGGATTAGTCGCTATAAAAATGTTTTATTTGTTTCTTACCCAAAATTTCTGATGTTTTCTGAGTATTAAAATGTTATATCTACTACTTTATTTTTTCATTAGTTTACAAGTAAAATAAATAATGGTCATAACCATAATTAATTTTGACCTTATAGACTATTCTGATTTCCACATACCGGGACTTTATTGCAGTATTATTATATGCACACTTAAACGATATCATGCCACCTTAATTCGAATCGGACTTTCCAGAAATTGATTCAATTAATTTATCCAAAAATGTGTTATAAAGCGGAATATTTCATTCATCTATGGAAGAAGTATGATAATATTATATCTGAATATCTTGAAAGTAATTCTTTTACTTCAAATTTGATTTTGACAAGTTCAAGTAAATTTATAACTGAAATATTAATACTTTTATTCGTGATAGTACTAAGCTATGAGACTATATACTGGTCTGGAATATATATTGGAATCTGGGAATACCATGCTAAAGACATTTTCACCGAAATCCCTGTTCATTGTGCTCATCTTTATGTAAAATTAAATATAACCTCAGAAGAGGAAGATAAAATAAGAGAATACTACACCTTCAGAAGAAATTCCAAGTATAACGTTTTTTCGTGGAATACAGCAAATAAAATTAGGGAAAATTTATTCAAGCTTAAAAATCCAGCTGTGTATTATTTTGAATTTGGACCCGAAGACTTTGAAATGAACGACAACCCAGAACTAGGATCAACTGTGGAACATTTGAGAAACAAGATACTTAAATTATTCAATGAATCGGAAATTTATTCATCATATCGTATGGAAAGTGATAAAATATATGACATATTTGTATTCAATAATAAGTTAGAGGAAGTAACAAAGGATTTAAACTCAAGATACCTCAGTCAAGTACATATTGAGACTGGAAATACCATTGACTGTTTAGTCGTTTACAAATCTACAAACGATAGAAAATAATTTGAACATTTATACTGATCATATATTCGTTATAGGCACTCTTCATTTAATTCGATTTTTTTTTCCTTTGTAATATTCAAGTCCAACAACCGTTGTTCTGTTATCGCCCATAATTTTACAATTTTCTCTAATTTTGATTCTAAAGCTGCCTCTTCATATTGGGAGATAAGCTCATCCTGATCTTCATTTAAATTTTTATCAGGTTGATTTGATGCTAACTTAACTAAATTCTTATGATAATCAAGACTATAGTCATAAGATACCGCTTCAATGGAATCATTTTGTATATCTAAGTTTTCATGTAATTCATTTTCATATTTTATATTTTTATTTATTTGGAAGTTTGCCATTTTTGCACCTTTAGAAGAATCTAAAATACCAATTTTTATAAAACTTCCATCCAACCCTTCATTAAAGCTTAGATCAAGAATAGCTTGATTGACAAGCCTATAACATTGACTTCTCAATGATAAATCAAATAGCCCTTGTACTTCACGAGGTAGATCCTTTTGATCTTCAATATTTTTGGTTTCTGGATCAAAGTTGAAACATAATAAACTCATAGTCGTCTCAAGGTCTTTCAAAAGCTTTGTGCTACTCATCACTTTATTAATTAAGTTCTCTCTAACAAAAGTAAGTATTTCATTAAGGAAATGTTTCTCTGCATCATCATCAACCATTGTATTTAATTTATGGTTTCTAATCATTTCTATCAAGCTTAATCGTAACAACTTAAAATGTAGCAAATTATTTGAATCCAAAATCGTAGGAAAATACTGGCTGATCTTTTCAATAGCTTCTGTTATATATCCTTTCAATATTAAGAACTTAATTTCTCTCCTTTCATTAATCGTAGAATATCCAGATATGATCTTCGTATTAGTATCAGAAAAGTGGGGAACAGTGCTATCATCTTCTTCATAGTAGCTATCAACAATTGAAGCAAATTCATCTTCATTTGTTGAATTGATCCTATCTAAGTTTTTCATAAAAGGATTGTTATATTGCTTCTTCTCTAATTCCAGCTTTGCTAAATTCACATCAATTTCTTTGGCAAAGCTAACCGCGGCATCCTGATATCCTTCTTGAATAAAATAGTTCAATATCAAATGATCTATCCTTGTCTTAGATATATTTCCGTTCATGTGTAATTTCTGTTCTTCTAAATATGGGGTTTTATCTTATATTTTTTGATTGCGAGAAACATTTTTGTGACCCTTACTCAAATTTTGAATTTCTTTATCTCAGCAATTTCGTCTAAATCGATTCCAATTGTGTTCTATAATGTTAGAAGATACACCCATATGAGTATTTTGTGCATACGTACCATTAGCTCTCTAAAATTATCAACATTTTCTCTCAAAATCCCTAAAAAGTCAAGGAACTCATTTTCATTAGTATACATTTTAAGAATAAGGTGTAATAAATAACTTACGATCTTTCTTCTATTTTGAAATACATGTTCAAGTTCATCTGTATACACTTTAGAACTTTCAATTATATCTTGAGTGACTTCCTGAATTTCATTCTTCTTTAATTCCTGTAATTTCTTATTTATTAAAACTGCTTCTTCTTCTAATCCTAATATTTCATTTCTGGCATCTTCGTTCGTAGGCTCTCGAAGAAGGTTTTGTAAAGCTGTATTTGTTAGAACTTTCTCGTGAAATTAATCTAGGTGTACATACTCTCTGTTAACTCTTTAATATCTATTTCAAGTTTCGAGATCTTTTTTTTCATCTCATCAAGCACTTGTTGGTTTACACTATCGCTAATGTTAGATTCCATTTTTATCGCCTTATAAGCATAATAGACCAGCTTTCCATAAACCTTACTTATAATCTCTTCTTGCTCTACTAGCAGCTCTAAAACCTTTATCATCGTTGGTTTGTTTATCTTGTTATGTAGATTCAAAATCAAGTCTGGAACAGCATACGGTCTGTACTGGTCTTTTAAGTATGCCTTTAATAACTCTTCTGCTTCACCTCCTTTTAATTGGTCATTGACTTTGCTCTTCTTAGGTGGCATTTCTATTTTTATTACTTCTAAATGAATAATATATATAATTATAATAATGTTGCAAAATTTTAACGCGCTTAGATAATTTCCGGCATTGCCATGATCATCAATACAGTTGAAGTCCAACCCAAAAAGTTTTTAGCACCTTTAGAATCACCTGAAATATCATCATATTGTTCCCAGATAAAACCAGTTTTTTCCCAGTTTTTGTAGACATTGTTAACTACATTCAATCTCAATGCACTATATGTTTCTTTTAATTTTTGCAATGATTCATCTGACATGGAGTTTGAAGATTTATCGTTGTAGTGCTTTAATGAATCTAAGATCAAGTAATTCATTTGAACCCAGATTGGGGATCTCCAGTAATTTTCTCCAGTTCTATAAAACTCATTACTTTTTGAAAGAGAGCGAATGCCATAATCAGACCATAATTCTTCAGGGTCAGATAATATATCTATATAATGGCCAATTTTATCAGTTTCGTTAGCAGGAACCAATTTTGTCATAAATGGAAGTAAGGTGACATACCCCTTATGACAAACATGAATATTGGAATCATCTTCATCAACCGAAAGATCACAATATGAGTTTTCTTTGTCTGACCAATGAAGGTTATTAAGGTTATTAATTACATCTTCTTCAATTCTAGTAAAAGTATCAATATCTTCTTCAATGTTCAAAATAGATGCCATAATCTTCATTGATTTGGTCATAACCCCGATCCATGAGAGTAAATCAACATTAAGTTCAGCAACATCCGCCGGAAGTGCTCTAGGATAGTCATCAAGTCCACTGGCAAGACAATGGGTGATGGTGCGTCCTCTCCACCTGTAACCTTCATTATTTTCTCCTCTATTAAATTCACTAATGTAGCCTTTTTGAGATTCACGCATAGCATAATAGTGTGATTTTAATTTTGGATAAATGTCTCTGGAATAGTTTCTTAATAACTCTGGGTTATTCATGATAGTTTGTCCTAATTTCTCCTGTTGACTAGAGGAGAAATCAGATAAATCTTCTACGTTGAGGGGTTCGTCAAAACCATTATTACGGGCATCAAATTTCTCCATTAAATAAGTAAATGCAAGCATTAATGTCGGTGGATTCACAATATTTGGGCTTTGAACCTGAAATTCTTCTGGAACTCTAGATCTCAGCTCTGGGCCCAAAATTTGTTCTCTAGCTATCCAACCGTTGTCATCTATAAGATTAAACCATGACTGGACAATTTCTAAGACTAAGTCCGAATCAAAGTCTAGTACTGGCAACAAATGGAATCCTTCATCCCAATAAAATCCCCTTGGAAAGAATGGTCGAGAAGGAACAAGAGAAAAAAGACTGTAAGGACCCTCAAGTGTTCCAGATAGCTCATATGAGTCAAAAGTGTCTTCTTCAAATACAGTTTCTCTATCAACTAAATGGTCACCGTGGAAATATGAAAGGCCCCCTAATAAACCAGAAATAATCTCTTTCGCAAATTTCAGATACTTCGTATCATTGAAAGGCTTTGCAAGTTCAAAATGACGATCAAACTTTATGTTGAAATTTTCAAAGGCATTTTCGATTTTTTGAGGTAAATTTTCAAATGAAATTGCATTTTCAGCTGGAGTGAAAGAACTAGAATATAATATATCAAACTCACATGGGCCCTCATAAACTTTTTGCACAAAATGTAAGTTACCTTCAAAATTTTGTAAATTTCTAAGTAAGAATAATTGAGATGGTGAGATCTGGGCAGTAGGATTTTCTTCTTGAAGAGCTTTAATCGAGTCCTGAACAAGTGTCATAAATACATCCTTCGCTCTCCACACATGATCATTTGGAATTCTCAAACTTAAGTGATGAGTTCTAGCTGGGTTCAACAGTTTTATACTACTATCCTGAGATTTAGGATGAACGTTAGTATTTGGACCATCGTTAATTCTAATATCAAATACTCCCAATTCCGGAGATACACCAGCAACCTTTACTTCACCTTTATATCCTAAATTATTCTCAGGATTAGTTAATTTAATATAACCCATAGTCTGCTCCAAATCGTCTTCCGATGTTTCTAACCCAGAATACCATACAAATGAAGTCTTGACATTCTCAAATCCTTCGTGTGGATCAGCCTTAATTTTCACGGCCCAAGAATGTCCATCTTTAGTTTTTACAAAGTCAATGATAATATCAATATGGCACTCATTATCTTTGATAATCTGTCTACCACCGACTCTAGGATCGAATGCAACCCAATTTGCCATACCCAAATCGTGGTTCGATTCGTAGAAGTGTCTTATATTTCTAGCATTTTCAAAATTGTCTACGTTAAACCACATTAAGCCCGAAAGTAATGATCTATCTATTCTTGGTCTTAACCCAAAATAAAGTGCTGATCTGTATGGTCCCCACAATAACGTTTCATCTGAAAGTTGAGCAGCATTTTCATCCACTAAGTCAGCATTGAACCCTCCTTGAACAAAATCCAAATCCAAATAAGCCTGCTTAGAAAAGACAATCTTTATGCAACTTAATATGTATATAAATAAATATATTTTCATCATATTTATCGTTGTTAAAATGTAGACATCTGTTAAGTTCAAGCTCGATGTATACTTGAGATGAAAAACTGCACATTAAAATTTAAAAAATAAAGAAGTTGTCTGAAGTTTCGTAAGAAATAAATATTGGAATATCTAGTTAATGTGGCCACATAAAGAGGGACTAGGTATCACATTAAGTTATGGGGTTAATGGTAATGGTTCATTTTCTATCAAAGATGAAAAAAATGTCACTAATGAAAGTGTAGAAATCGAGTTAGACTTTGCAAGACAAAGAGATGATGGAACCCTCTTGAATGAAATTGGTCACTCACACCAGAGCCTAGTAGAAAGACAAATCCCTGTATTTAGCATAAACTCAAGAATCTATGACAAGTTTGAGGTTGCAGTAAACTCATCGTCAAAACCACAAAAGAAAATGTACAAAGATTCCCATATTTATATACCAAAGGATATACTAGAGTCATATTTGGTAGAGTCTAAATCTTTAACTTCTACTATTGCTTATGATCCAACATATGGTGACCTTTGTCCTATTTCGGAGATTAGGAGTAGAAATGGTCAGTTACACAAGAAAGTTATGGCATACGTTACTGGTGAATCTGGAAATATCTTAAACATATCAACATTAAATTATGAAAGAATAGAAATGAAAAATGACGATAAAAATAAGGCAGACGATGTTCTTGTTCCAGAATTAAATAAGCCATTTCAGATTGCATTATCAGAACCAATTAAGCAGATTGAATTTTGTAAGATTGCATTTGACTATAATCCTTCCATGTTGATCATTCGTACATCATCAAAAGTGTATTTGCTCAGTTGCTTTCATTCGATGAAAAAGCAGGCTTTTTCAAAATCTTCAATAGAATTAGATATAATAGGTGAAATTAATTCATCTGATCTTAGCGGGTTAGATTTTGCAGATGCTTCTTTTAATCCTCATAATTTTTCTCAATTTGCTGTTGTTGATGTTGGAGGAAATTTCAGTGTATGGAACGTTAAAAAAGATAATATAGTAAAGATTAAGAAAATTGATTTTAAAGAGGAAGAATCAAAAGTGCTTCCTTCTGTACATGATATTTCTGAAATGTCGAATTGGACCAAAATAAAATGGACAAATGATTCAAATAATATTATTGTTTTAACCAGGTCCTCTGCTACTCAATTCACTGTATCTCCAGAACTATCATCCTTAAAATTAATCACTTCAAATACTTGGTCTCAAATACAAGATTTTTACAGATATAATGAACACGCATTTTTATTGACGTCAAAGGAAATTATTTGGTTTAAACTATCAAATCCAGTGATTAGACTTATCTCATGGAAGCATTTCCTTGATGATAATGATCCATCCTTAAAATTACACATTAAAGAATTTGGCGAAGGGAACCGTTTTCTTTGTTTAATATATTCACAGATGCATCCTTTAATATTTGTGTATAACTTTGGCTTGAGAGACAATAAGCCTTATAGTTTACGTGATCCATATTATATAAGAAGAGCAGGTCAAAGTGGGGATTTGCAACAATTATTTTTGCATAAGTTAAACAAAAATTTCTATACACCGCTGAAAGAGATAGTGGATGAAAATGATTTAGTTGAAGAAAGTGATTTAGAAATATCTTCTGATTACCAAATCTATGGATTATTTGAATTGAATACCGATTTAAGTTTATCAATGAGTTTATTTTGTGAAGAAAAAGGACTCTCCTTGTGTAAGATACCAACGTATGAAGATGTTCTGATTAATGCTTCCATGAATGGTAAGACAAATAGATTTTTCAATAAGTTTTCAAAGGGTCAATTTGAAGAAACAGTCAAAAAGTTGGTTGATAATAGTAAGGATATAAGTGACGATGAAGAAATAAGGGTTATTCAAGATTATGCATTTAAATTAGGTGAAGGTGCTTTGAGAATCAATAATGAAATCGAGCAATGCAAGAAGTCTTCCTCGCCATCATTTAATGAAGACCCTTCATATTCTTCCTTAATTGATATATCCAAGGATTTGCCTATCAATGTAAATGATGTAACAGAATTTGATTCCATGATTGAACAGTTATCTAAGTTTTATGCAGAAAAAGACATTAATATTGCAAATACAATAAAGCAGAGTCTAATACAGGGATCTAGAGTATTAAATGAATCGAACGATACTGATAAACCTAATAACAGCATTGAGGATATTTTCAAGTTCTTACGAAAAACATACCTGGAAAATCATAATATCAAAGAATATAACGCATTAAAAAATTTAAAAAAGTCTTCTATTCTACTTGGGGCGTGTTCATTAAGAGCTAGATCGAACTATTTAGGGGAGTATTACAAAATCCAATATGAAGAGACCATTAAGAATACACCAGAAAATGTCCAATCTATATTAGATTTATGGGATTCTGATGAAATTCTAGATAATAGTATCGCTAATAATTATGATTCACAGCGTATAATACCAGACATCTCATCCTCCATGCCTACTATAAGATTGACTCAAGAACGCAAACCATCAACCCCGAAGGCCTCTTCTAGCAAGAGTAAAGAAAGGCCGCTTTATCAAACTGCATTAACAAACAATTCCCAATCACAATCACAATCACGCTCAAACTCACAAATATTTAATGTTAAAGAGAAGGCTAACAGAACCCTGTTATCACAACCCATTCTTCCAATAACCCAATCTCAAACAGAATCGGAGGACTTCTATTCATCAAATGATAGTTTTTCTTCTCAGTCAGTGTCGTCTTTAAGGGAATCAATATCCCAAAAGCGGTTTGCGTCTTCCCAAACATTAAAAAATAGTCAGCGCAAAACTAAAAAGAAGAAGAAAGGTGGGTTTTCATGATTTTAACACCATCATAATTTGTCGAAAGATATTTCTGTACTATAAATAATCATTTTAACTGTAAATATACGCATTCTTAGGATAATACTGAGCGTGTTTCTTTGTTTATTTTTAATATCGATTCCGCCAAAGCTTGGGGATCAACTCCTTCATCGATTAGCTTAATACATAATTGTAAAGTAGGTTCATCAATTTCATTAATATTCATCAACTTGGCTAATTCAGCTAGTAATTCATTTTTATTATATGACATTTTGCAAAGAATCTATTAGAGCTATTAATGAAATGTGAGTTCTTCCTTTAAGACTTTCAAAATCGACACATACACGACTTTTATTAGATTACTAAATGTTTAACTATAAGACAATATAAGGTACCGATAAAAAAAGAAGCCTAAGTAGACGAAGTAGCAGCTGTACCTTCTTCGAATCTTAAATCCCAGCCAATTTGGTCTCCCAACTTTGGAAGAATTTCAGCAACACTTTGAACATCCTTATCTCCTCTACCAGAGACATTAATAATAATATGTTGGTCCTTCGATAAGGTTTTAGCAAGTTCTACACCTCCATATATAGCATGGGATGATTCCAAGGCTGGAATAATACCTTCCAATTGAGATAATAATCTGAAACCATGTAAGGCTTGAGCATCAGTAGCTGCAACAAACTTAGCTCTTCCAGTAGCCTTCCAGAAAGCCAATTCTGGTCCTACACCTGGATAATCTAAACCAGCAGAGACAGAGTGAGTGTCGTGGACTTGTCCATCATCATCCTGCAAGACATAAGTCTTCACACCGTGGAAAACACCCGGAAGACCAGCAGTTAAGGTAGCTGAATGACGATCAGAATCTAAACCATCACCACCAGCTTCAACACCTAACATTTGGACGTCAGTGTCATGTTCAAATGGCGAAAATAAACCAGTAGAGTTAGAACCACCACCAACACAAGCAACCACAGCGTTTGGTAATTTTCCATTGTTTAATTCTTTGAATTGTTCTTTTGCTTCCTGTCCAATAATGGATTGGAAAGTTCTGACTAAAGTTGGGTAAGGGTGAGGACCAATAGCAGAGCCGACAATGTAGTGAGTGCTCTTTAATTCAGTAACCCAATATCTAAAAGCTTCAGAAGTAGCATCTCTCAAAGTTTGAGTACCGTTGGTAACGGCAATGACTTTAGCACCTAAGATTCTCATTCTGAAAACGTTTAAGGCTTGACGTCTGACATCTTCAGCCCCCATGAAAACAAGACATTCCATACCGAACTTGGCACAAGCAGTGGCAGTAGCAACACCATGTTGACCAGCACCAGTCTCAGCAATAATTTTCTTCTTACCCAATCTCTTAGCAAGTAAAATTTGACTCAAGGCGTTGTTAATTTTGTGAGAACCAGTATGATTCAAATCTTCTCTTTTTAACCAGATTTGAGCACCACCAGCATGTTCGGTCAATCTATCAGCTCTGTGAAGAGAAGATGGTCTTCCAATATAGGAATATAAGTCTCTAAATTCCTTCCAGAATGCTGGATCGGCAGCAGCGCTTTCAAATGCCTTCTCTAATTCACTTAAACAAGTGTGTAAAGCTTCTGGGACATATTGCCCACCGAAATCACCAAAAGTTGGCTTGTACTTGTGTGGTTCTTCAAATATTTTGTGCGGATCAGTAAAGGTTTCTGGCTTCACAGTCTTTAAGAAGGTCTTTGGAGCGTTTACTTCGAAATCATCACCTAAAATGTCTCTGATATAATTGTATGCGACCTTACCTCTTTCGCCTGGCTTAGATTCACTGATCAATGTGATGATTCTGGAACCTATGACTACTGCATCAGCAGTCTCACCAACCAATAAAAAGTGTTCACGAGTGGAGACACCGAAACCAACAGCTAATGGAATATCATGAGCATATTTTCTGACTCTGTCACATAATTCGTTAATACCTTCAGCAACGGTACCACGGGCACCTGTGGTACCCATTCTAGATACAACATAGATGAACGAGTCAGCAATTTCCCCCAAGATCTTTAAACGTTCATCAGTGGTGGATGGAGCAACCAATGGAACGTAGGACAAGGCATGTTGGGCACACAAGGTTCTGAATTTAACAGCTTCTTCTGGTGGCAAGTCAACAACAATAAAACCGTTCACACCGGCCTTTGCACTTTCTTCAATCATTCTTTGTTCACCAAACTTTAAGATTGGGTTGTAGTAACCCATCAAGATGATAGGAACAGTGACACCTTCAGCTCTAGCTTGGGCAACTAATTCCAAACACTTGACCACAGTAATACCGTTTTCTAATGCTATGTTGTTTGCCACTTGGATGACTGGTCCATCTGCAATAGGATCAGAAAATGGGACACCCAATTCAATGACATCAACACCAGCGTTCTGCATATTCTTCAAGATAGGAAGGGTATCTTCGATGGTTGGGTAACCAGCGGTGATGAAGTTCACCAAGGCTTTACGGCCCTCTTTTTTGCATCTAGCGAAAGTTTCTTTCAATAAAGCAGACATATTGTATAGTATTATTTACTAGTATTGAATGTTGTTGATAGCGTTAGTTTTCTCTCATTTAAGTATTTGGAATTTTCAATGAGTCAGTTCAGGGTAATGCTTACAAGAAAGCAACTTCACCGCTTACATCAGTTCAGGGTAACAGAAGAATACAAAGTACCTGTTATCATATATTACAAGTCGAACAACTATAAAGAGCCATATAGACATACATAGTCCTACGTAGATTATAAAACTATTGGTTGGGAGGCATTAGTGCCATTTTTGATACCGTCTAATTCCATAGTCGGTGGTTTTTCATTGGGAATATAATTACTCGAGTTGGTGGATGCTGAAGGTCTATGACCATTAGCAGTGGAGTTTGTAGAAGTAGTACCGTTGGTATCGCCAGACCCATTACCAGTGGGTTGCAGTGGTAATCTTTCCACTTCGTTACCCAATTTTATCTGCGATAAGTTGATGATAGGCAATAGCCGATTATATTGAGCGCAATATTCGTGGATGCTGTGTTGGACCGCTTTCAAACGCTGGACTATAACTCTGTAGTACTGATGCTGACTCTGGTTGGGGCCTATCGTTGCTAACGCCTTGGTGAACAATGCCATGTCATTTCGTAATATGTTGATCTCTATTTTCAATCTTTCTACTTCGTTGTATATTAATACAGGATCAATCTTACCAGAAGTTATGTCATCTATCTTGATTACATCTGGCAACTTACCTTCCGACTTTATATCCATGACATATGCTTGAATAAAAATGGTGCAATTTAGTATTACAACTTTATCATGTCAAATACACATCGAGACCCGCACTTCGTGTTTGTGAGACTTTGTACTCTAACGAGCCCGCTCTCTAATAATCACCATATTTTCATTTTTCTTCCAAGGAACTTTGTACTTATCAACCAAATGGGTGTATGTGACACCGTTGGGGAGAATGTTCTCTAAATCAGTAACCCCCATGGTGAAGTAGGATTTTGTCATGCAAAATATCATGTGGTCCAATATGACTCTGATACCAAACCCCATGATAAACAGTCTAGAGTTATCAGATTCGGCATTGTACAATCGGATCCAATTGTAGTAGTCCTTCTTGATCCAAGCTCTGAGGATTTCGAGAGTTTTTGTTTCTTGGTATTTATGAAGATATGTATAGTAGTATTGTAGGGCCCTTGAATTGTCATTATTGTAATGTGAAACATGCAAGATCAATATCGTAGCAATTTCTATAGTCTCGTCGCTCGATAACAATTGACAAGGTTGCTTTTTCAATAAGTATATGATGCTGGGTATATATGATTGATAATGGCCTATCATTGATGTAAGACGGATGGAAAAGAGGAAAACCCTGATAGTGAAGAGATCAGGCTTTTGTGAGATTAAAGCCTCACGTAGCTTTCTCAAAGACATCAAGATGTGCTCAATTGTAGCAGCTGACTGTTCTTGTTCGTGGGCATTATTTTCGGTTTGGTTTTGGTCTTTATCGCAGCCTGTTGGATGATTCTTCAATGCCATAAATCTGTGCAAGTTTTTATTAAGCGTAGTTGCAGTGTTGGCATTGCAATATTTGACAAATGTGCTTAATATGTACTCGAAATACTTCTCCCTTTCCTTCAGCGAATCACGAAGTCTTGTATCTTCGCCTCTACTGATGAGCCCATATTCTGCTTGGAGCCTGAGCGGCTTGTTAAATCGTTCTGCTCTCTTTTCCAACATGTCCTCCATATCTTCACTTAAAATCGACAGTTCGTCAATTGCGTTACTGGTACTTTTACCATTATGCTTGTTTCGCCCGTTAGACTTTCCACGCAGCTGAAATCTCCCCCTATGCTCCCTTTGTTTTTGGTTTGACATTAATATATTAATAGACCTCCTGAATAAAACGGGAATTAGAAACTACTAAAGGTTTACAACCAAAACAAAAAACCAATTGATGTTAAAGTGTATTTTGTCCACTCCACAAACTGATAGTTGATTTTTTTAGACGCACAAAACGTTACACTACGAAAGATAAAATAATGAAGGTATTATGTATTAAATAATGTCACGATATTATAAATGCTTGATGATATTAATATATAGTAAGTGAAATGTAAGTGATTGCTAGTGTTTCTTTCTATAATCAATTAGAATGTTTTATCAGGCTCTGAGATTTTCTAAAATTTAAAACGTACACTATTACAACAGATAATAGTGAGACTATCAATGTCCACTTGAAAATAGAATTGTAGCACAAGTATCCAGAAGAGCAATGCAATGACAACGAAGTTCCCTCTACTTTCGAGTTTGAATCATATATTTTTCCAAACAAGCTTGTGAAGTAAAAACTTGGTAAGATTGGAGCTAACCCAATTAAACCCCAGTTGTAGGAAAAATTTTGCATCCCGAACTTATCACCCACTATCATTGGCATAATGCAAAATGTAAAGCCATAAAAGAATCCAATAAGTAATGAGTTGAGAGACAAATAGTTATATTCGTTAATGTTATAACTAAACCATTGTGACAACATCATTCCAACAGCAGGAATAAATAAAAGAATAGATCTTGGCTTTCTATACGATTGTGCAACAATATCACCTAATATACCTGAGGTGATTCTACCTACGCAATTTGCAATGGAAAGTAGACCCACTTGGTACTGTTGGTTCTTTTGAATAACTATGACTAATTGAGATGCAGCATCTATTGAATCCTCTGAAACATTGGTTTCCTTACTTATTAATGCATCTACTATGTATCCAACAGAGTATATGTACATTTGCCCCATAGCTGCTAATGCACCCGTAATAAAAAAAAGCTGCCAAAACACCGACGTCTTCACTAAGGCTGTACCACTAACGTCAATGTCGACTGTACGTGAAGGCAGTCTGGAATGCGACCCTCTTGCGCTACTAACTTGTGGCGAAAGTGAAATGCCACTCAATCTCAAATTGTTCATTTCAATTGATTTCAGCTCAGTCATTCTAATACTAGGCTTCTTGGTATTGTGTTCCCAATCGCATAACATTAAGCTTGGAGCACACACAGAGAATATCGCAATTGATGAATACGAAAGGAATCCCAAGAAACCATAGGTATTTCCCGCATAGAAAACTGATGCTATCAACGAATAAAACAATGCACTCAAGCCATAAAGCGCCAATGGAAGAGAGGTAGCTACTCCTCTTATACTGGGAAAATTGGTTGCACAACATTTCAAACAACTCGAATTGATAAAGGTTGATCCCAATCCCACCAAAAATAATAACGACGATGAAACAAAAATATTCGAATACACCGCATGGTATTGCTTCTGTAACCCCAAATAACCAGTTATAATTGACAAACCTCCAATTAACAACGACACTGTATACCCTTTTCGATCTACAACCGCTCCAGCAAATGGTCCAGTTATAGCAACACCTAGTGTCCCTAACAACGCAATGTGTGATGAGTCCGTTGCAGAATAATGCAATTGCTTAGCAAACTGTGGACTATATGATGAATACAAGTATAATGTTCCACATATAAGCCCAAGAAACGTACTTGATAAAAGAATAAATATTTTTCGTAATGTAGATGTTACCATTTTCAAAGAGTGTATATCGCTATATTACTCTAGCTGTTACAAAAGCCCCTAGACTTGTTCTACTACCTATAAATTGTTATTCCAAGCAATGTTATTGACAAGTGTTATCAATACACCAATCCAAACCTCAAAATAATGGCCCGCAAATATTCCTTTGACATTCGACACGACATTACCTTTCTCCATTGTGTACCTTACTTTGTGCATATTGAGTAACGTATTGTGTCAACACCAGGATGGGCTTTTTCACGAAGAACCTTGGGAGAAGGGTCCACATAGAACTGAAAATCATTAGAAGATATGAACATAGTGTTAGTGAAGCGGTGAAACCGTTGTCAATAGCGTATTTTGGAACTGATAAATTCAGTGTATTTTCACTCGAGAAGATTAATCAGTATAAGAAAGAAAACCCACATAAAATTAAATCTATCGATGTGATTACGCGTAGCATCAAACCTACTGGACGCAACTTGAAGCAGATAGTGGATATGGAGATTGGTCACTATTCAAAAGATAGTGGAATTAATATTATTAGGGCCGATTCTGGTGAAGACATAATGAAAATTATACAACAGAAAAAGTTTGATTTAACCATTGCTGTGTCATATGGTAAGTTAATTCCTGCTAAATTCATCAATAGCTGTCGATATGGCGGACTCAATGTACATCCTTCGTTATTACCCAAATATTCGGGCTCATCTCCTCTACAGTATGCATTAATTAATGACGACAAAGTCACAGGAGTAACGGTTCAGACGTTGCATCCTACAAAATTTGATAGGGGTGATATATTATTGCAATCAGAAGAAATTCCAATACAAGAAGATGATAATTATAAATCATTAGAAGAAAAATTAGGTAGGATTGGGAGCGAATTATTACTTGATGTAGTAGATAAGGGTTTGTATATTAATGGTTCCCCAATACACTCAGTATATAACTACTCATTGGCTCCTAAAATCATGCCGCAACATAGGGAAGTTGATTGGAGTGCTATGTCATCTCGAGATATCAAGAAACTAAGTTGTGCATTGGGACCTATTTACACACATATATTTGTTAATATAATCAAAAAGAAGAAAGAAATCAAGGAATTTCAAAAGATAATTCTTAGTGACATTATACCAGTCTCTAATGAATCTGCTTTCGCTTTAAATAAACCAGGTGAATTTTGCTACGACCAACAAACTTCTAGAATAGTTATTAAGACGATCGATGGATGTATCTCAGTTGGTAAATTAAAGTTTCAGTATTGTGAAGAAGAGTCATCTAATGTTTTTATGAAGCACTTAAAGAAAAGAGCTGGTGATGGAAATCTAGTATTTTCCAAAATATCATAAACCTATGATAAGGGCTGTATATAAATCAATTGTATTATATATATTTATAATATTTCATCATAAAACTACTTGACAATGCTTATTAAACTCGTCTACTGCAATTCTAAACTTATTGTAGAGAAATAACTTGCTTCTCTTCTCAGGAACCGGAATGAAGGGCCCTTCTCTTCTTTTTAACAGAATACTAATTCCTGTAGTCTCAACAGTAATGGATTTCACATTATCAAATGAAATAATCCATTGTGTTTTCAATGTATTTACCTCAAACAAATATATTTTTTTGTAACTAACAAGAACTGCCATTTCTTCACCCAGAAGTAATAAATGCGCTAAATATTGTTCGTTTAAGTACGTTCCTCCATCAATGGATTTAAGCCAATACTGCCCCTGTGCTTCCCTATACGAATACGTTCTGATGACTTTATCATGTGAAATGTATCTCGGTAATCTTACTTTATCTAATCCTTCAGCATCAAAAACTGTAGTAGTATTCCTAATTCCTTCACTAACATTAGAGGCTAGATCAAAGAATCCAATCGCTGTCTTGGTCGGTAATCCAACAAATCCCTTTCCAATACCTTTCAAAAATCCAGCAGCACCACCAGTATTTGCACCTTCAATTGGGGCCGTTGCAATACCAGTAACACCGGATGATATGGATTCAAAGAAAGAATTCGCACCAGATGCAAAACCATAGAGTGCATGCTTAGGTTTATTACGACGTTGATTTAATCTACGACGTTCCTGGAAACTACTATCAAGTGTAGCGACTGACAATCCTTTAGCAACAGAACCTGTGAATTTGGCAAAGGAATCTGAGAATCCAAATATAGACTTTTTTAAGAAACTTAACCCACCTTTAGCTATACCTATACCTAATTCTTGAGGACGATCATTTATAATAAACCCTTGATACGGCTCATAAAATATATCAAGGACTCCAGAGGAAAGGTTATTAAATAACCCTACAGGATTTCCTAGGAAATCTGCTGATCCAATAATTTTATGCACTTGATAAAAGAAATTTTGTCCATAATGGGTCAGAATTGATTCAAATAGTATAGGCAAGGGAACTCTAATATTTTCAATAAAAAGAGCATTGAGCTTAATTGGTGCATCATTGATATTACCTATAGCCATCGTTAAAACATTGAAAAAAAACATTAAAGTATTTTGAGATGTCATTTCTTCTACATTAATTCTCTCTGTTCTAACAAAGGACAAGTGGGTTAAAGTGGGTTGTAAGTGTAATGCTTCAAAGTAAATATCGGTAGAATCTGATAGCTTTTTCGGTTCTGGCAATGCCAAATGCGAGTCACATAATTTATCTAAATGTTTTTTATTCCAACTTGCTCCTGGGATTTTCAAGAATTCAATAAGAGCGAATAAGAAATCCTCATCAATTTCCAAAGTCATTTCTTGAAGTAATATAGTGGCATATTTTATAAATAAAACACCATATGAGTTATCATTGACTTTACAAATGGAACCAGAAAAAGAAGGATGATTATTCATTTCTTTACCCGATTTTGGAATCACACTTGGATAAAGAATTATTGGGAAAATACCACCAAAGAGTTGATTATCTATTTGGATCCACTTTAACTTCATACTCAAATTTTGATACATATCAGATTCATTATATCTCACTTCTAGTCCCCGTAATGTAACATAGCATAATTCCTGATTCTTCGTATTAATTAATGAGATACCGAATCCATCAAATTTAGTGATGATTCTTGTATGGTAGTTTTCATCAGTTTCGGATACTTCGAAATTTTGTGAAGTATTAGTAGATGACTTATTCTTTTCCAATTTATATAAACTAACAATAGGATCATAGTTGGTAATGATTAAAGACACAGTTGGTCCATCTGCGACAACATTAAGGTCTACTATCGATTCTGCTAAAGAATCTGTTGCAGGAAGCCTGAATGGTTTTAAATTACCAATTTCAGCCAAATTAACAGCCCTTTCACGGCCATGAGATCTGATAATTAGCTCTTTAACAATAGCATTAGGATAATCATAGGCATATGGCATAACACTTTTAGGAGGTATCCTATAGTAGATCGGTTTGTAATTAGTATCATTTTTAATAATTTCTCCGTTTGAATTAATATTTGGGTCATTTTGATAAATATAAAACTCTGATTCACCATAGTTTCTAATAGAATATGGCCAATCATTATTTGAATTTTCTAATTGAATGAAAATAGTACCATTTTCCAACAAAATATTTACTTTAATCAATACTTGGCCACTACCCTCCTTATACAATTTAACAAATATTTGACCCATATCATCAATTGCGAATGGTGAAGACCAGGCTTTAGAATTTGTAAATTTAAGCAATAGACTTTTCTTACTTTTAGACCTGAGTCCAAATAATGGTAAAACTTCATTAGTCTTTGCTTCAAATATCTTTAAAGATCCATTTTCATTAACTTCAATTGACTCATTGAAAGTATTTTGAATGATATACCGTGGTACAATATTAACTACCTTAGATAGCGCATATTTACCCTCCCCTTCGGAGATTGACACACCTATATTCATTTCAGCCATTTTACCGTTCAATTGAGCCGTAGCATCAAACGATTGACCAATTGCATCAAGGCTTAGTGGTGTTGTCCAGGTCGAATCTCTTATCCTAAGAAGTGCTCTATTCTTTGTATCCCCAAATTTATTAAATGAAAACATATTAGGAATTACTGGTTTAGTAGATACCTTTCCGTGAGATTTCAATTGGTTACCTCTCTCATTTAATATTAAATCTTCACCAGTTCTATTAAGTATAATATATGGTGAGTAGATAACAACTTTCAAACTCGTATTTGATTTCTTTTTCGGGTATTGAATTCTCAATTTTAGAAGTTGCTTATCCTCGTGGATTAGAGACATATTTTTCTCTCTAGAGAATTCACTATTCTCTGGTGCATTAATTATAGCAAAATCAGAATAACCGAAGCCACAATTTTTTGGTTGGACACTTAAAAGCAAAAGACTGGTAACACTTACTATATGAACATAACTTCTTTCACCCTTTTTAATACTTCCCTTCCAGTCCTTTTTAGAAGTTTTATCATATAAGCGATAATCTAAATCAAAAGGTAGGAGATTTTCAATTTCAACTGGAGAAGAAATGACAATTGTCATATGTGGATATATTTTAGCCAAGGGTTCGTCTTTATTGTAAGTACTTTCACATTGAAAACAATATGGCATATCGTTATCCGAGGACAATGGTTTACATCTTAGATTCTTTCCTGCTTTCAATAAGTCTTTCCAAAATATCTCATCCTCACTCCAAGCAAAAGGAGTTTCGATTAAGGGTTTGAATTTTATTTTACCTGAGTATGCATCATCTATTGCAATTGATTTCACTTCATTTGATTTTAATGTAATTTCTTCGCTACTGTTGTCTTTTCTGATAATTTGAGCAGCCACAGAAACCTCTGTATCATTTCTAAGCAATATTGTTGATCTTAAATAAACATTTTTAATATTATCCTCTCGTAAAACTACTTCGCAGGATAGTCTGTTATGAACCTTGTCAATTGGTGGCATTAACATTATAAGATCTTCTCCTTCCCCAATGATCGAAATACCTGATACTTCTTCGTACAAAGAATTTAAAAACCTTATTCCTAGATTACCTACATTTATATTTGCATCTAAGTTTTCTCTTATCTCAGTCCAGGATTGGAATGACCAAGGTAGCTCATTACCCGATTGAATTTGTGAAATATTGCCTTTATTTCCATCCTTATAATCAATCCATACCTCAATATCATACCCTGTCTCGTTAATAATCAAATATGGATTATCCTGACCTCTTGGCTTTAAACTTTCTTCAGTAGTAATTAACGAAAACATATGGGACATCAATGCTATAGACCTTGATGATAATGTAACTTCAGCAAGTTTTCTAGATATCACGTCAACCATGATGTTTTTTTTAGATTTAAATCCCTTAGAAGCGTAAATATCAATTGGCCATGATTCAATTAATGGTTCCCATGATGACCTTGCATAATTAAATATATTAACAAATGATTCAATATGACACTCAGCATTTAGCTCAGTTGACCAGTTCTTAGCATTAACTTCAAAAGGCTTGACATTTATATCTAGAACAGGCAATTCATGAACATCACCAATTAATACAAATCTCAATCCACCAATATTCGCATTGAATTGTTCAGCTTGAATTATGGTAATATCTGTGCTTGAATTTTCATTTACAGAGCTCTCAAGTGACGTATAAGATTTAATTGATGGTGCATATTCCGAAAGCCTTTTCTTAAAATCGTCTGATAATTTGTACTTATCATTGTCAAGCACTGTAGAGTCAGTTTGAGCTTTCGCATACAATTCAGAAGCTCTGTTAAATATTGATAAAGCAAGATGAATATCTCTCAATGAAACTCGTAACAACAAAGGGTCAATTGATGTATGAACATTTGTTAAAAACTTTGATTCAGAGGACCCTTTAGAATCATGCGCAAATGATATTGAGAAGTCGTCAATAATTCGTATTCTTTTGTCTTTATTGTGATATTCGTTCATATTGCATAAAAACATTCCTATATTATTAGCAGCAATAGAGTTGATATTTTGGCTTGTAATCAGAACTTCATGTATACCAAACACAATTGCTGTACTGTTGATATTACTCGGATCTGCTAATAAAACAACTGAAGGCTCTGTTATTGTTATTGAATATCCAATATTACCACCTTCTGATTTTGAAGTAATTTTTTTATGAGATAAATTGTCCATATTAGATACATCATCCTGCTTACTTGACTTCCTCCTGGATTCATTTGTAGATGTATCAAACCCATTATCGAAAAAAGACTTAACCTCAAATAAATAGTCTAGAGCTAAAATTACCTTCGGGTTATCGATATTCAAAATAACAGTATAATTACCATCGTCCATGTGTCCGTTAGATGTAGCAGATAATCTGAATTGATCTTTACCATTCCCATTCATTGGTATAATCTCAGAAAATTTATTTGTCGTTATAACTCTTACGTCTTCGACAACCAAAGAGTTGATATTGACGTTAGTGCTTAATAGACCCCCCTCTGTAATTTTTAATTCCAAGTAAGATTGAATTAAGGCATAAGTGGATACCCTTTTTGGCTCAATATCACTTATATCTTTTGTATCATTATATATTGTAAGGGTCAATTTTGGAACTTTAAATGACAATGCAATCTTCACATGATCAGAAGGATAAATATTGATATTTTCTTCTGTTGTCTTCTTGTTCAATTCTGTTAAATTATTTTGATCACTACTTCTAAAGTATTGCTTAATATTGGCATTTGCATTTTCGGCTTCAATTTCAATATCGTCAAATGATTCATCTAATGTCGATAACTTAGTGAGATTAGTAATAGAAGAGTAAATATCCATTAAGCTCTTTAACTGAAGTTCAGTAACTTTCATATTAATCTGTGGCATCCATCCTGATAAATTTGTACTAGGTATGTCTTTCAAATACTCTTCGTAATAATCAATAATAAACGAAACATCTAAATTCTCGACAATATCAATATTTTGTACACAAGTTTCATATAAAAAGGAAGACCAAATGTGTACGTTTCTTATTCCGGTGGAAATTTCATTCTTCAAAGCTTTATCCCTTAAAACAAATTCATTAGATGCATAAAGCTCTCCTAAATAAACAAACATTTTATTTAAATCTTTACTTTCCTTTTTGAAAACTGGAAATATGATTTTGGGAGCATTAATTTGTATATCAAATTTAATTTTATTTCCATAATCTATCTGAGTTGCTTGACTAATTGCAGAATCTCTTGCACTATCATAAATTTCTCTCATTCTTTGGAATTTAGTTATAAATTGAATAATATCAGAAAAAGCTTCTTCCTTAAAGTTAATCGTCAGAGATCCTGTTTTAAGTTCGATTAAAGAATTATAATAATATTTATTATTTTCGGAGTCAAACGTTTTATACCTAAATTCCACTAAATTATCCCCTTCCATCTGTATTAATTTTGTTAAATCTTCCATATGTGGATTATGATTAATCTCGTCCTTTAAAGTTAGTGATCCCAATTTACCACTAAATTCCATTTCTTCTGGAACAAGGAAACCATCAATATTAGCAGTACTTAATTCTAATGTGGCTAATTTAACTCCATCGTCATTTAAAACACATATAATACTCTCTAAATTCATTTTCAATAGTATTCTTTGAGGAGATGACTCTTCATCGCTGGAACTATTATGTCTTAATTCATCAGCTGGAGTATACTCAGCAATAGGATCGGTGAATGTATTCAATATAAAATTTAAAATACTCAACAAAGATTTTCTGGAAATTACAAATTTCACAGTTGCTATCTCAATATCAATATCCTGATCAAACACTTCAATTTCTTTGTTTTCATGTTCTACCAATCTTAGAGTACGGGCATAATTTAATTTAAATAAATCATTGTTCTTGGTAGGTTGTGAATTTTTTTGGGTCTCTGATGAAATAAGATACTGAAACTCGGGTATTCCTGATTCCTCTATATGATCCATAATGTTAATATCTTTCAATCCTAAATCAAGGTGAAGATCATTTTCAGTTTTATAAAAATTTAATATTAATGAAGAACCAATTAAGTCAACTAGGGGAACAGTTTCCAAAACAACACCGCTACTACATCTTAGTAACGAAATAATCACCGAGTTAACCCTAACATCAAACTCGAATAAATGCTGATTAAGTTGAGCTTCGTTCAAAGTTGTATTTCTTTGATCATATGATTTTATTTCCATATTATCTGTAGAATCTTCAATTGCATTCTTCGATTGATTACTCATATTAGTGTATGTGTTGAATATACTTGAGTTTTCTAAATCTTCTACGTCAAAAGAAGGTATAGCCAAGTCAATAATTTTCATTATAGTTTTATATTGGAAATCATTAATGGATAGTTTAATTTCCGGAACTTCACCACTCATTTTAAATCTCGCTAAATTATAGGCCTCAGGTAGTATCGATATATAAAATAATAATTTAATACTTAACTTATCCAATATGAAAGCCAGTTTAATTCCATCATCATTGTGTAGTTGCTCCATTGTAGATTTGATACTAGGTCCAACTAAAAATTGTGCATCTTGCAAATGAAGATTAAATTTATCATACATTAAGGTATTTAAATCTTCCCAATCCTTTTCAGTATAGTTTTCCTTACTTCTAATCTCTTCTATTTTACTTTTATCGACCAAATTACTAGTTACACTAATATGACCAGCATCTAATATTGCAACAGGTGATTTAGAACTCATTGGATCTAAGGGCAAAATAATCAAAGGTGCTTGTAAATCTAATTTAACATCAATAGTTTTATGCTCTTCAAGTGCATATTGTAACCCAATTCTAGTTTGTGAAGTAATTCCTTCAACTGTGGCCTCTGCTGCATTCATTATCACACCAATTGTATCGAGATGCATTTTTGGAGGCTTGAAAAAAACAATAACTTCATTAATAAAATTTGGATTGTAAAAGATTGCCATTGATTTTAATCTTGCAAATAACTTTGAGTCAGAATGACCATCTAAAGGATTATTTTCGAATATTACTTGGAAAAAGGGTGATTCTTCATCATTTTCCTCATCATCTTTTTCATGAAATTTAGAATGCACATTTTTCACACTAATAAAATGTTTGTACAAAGATGTATCTGTTCCATCTTCTACTCTGAATTCTTGTAATTGAAACCTTGTTAAAAATGAGTCCGTTCTTTGTTTAAATTCTGCTGTACATCCTTCAAAAATGATCTCAGCTAGATTTGGATCTACCTTATTTTTACGGATAGACAAACCACCTTTGTCCAATGATGCTGAAATTTCAAATTTTACTCTATCTCTCGGGATATCAATAGAATCCGATAATTCTTTAGTCTTATCATAATCAATAGTATCATATAAGGCATTTAATTGAGTTTCATTTAAGATAAGTTCCAGGTTTTCTTTTTTATCTTGTGTGGTCTTAGACTCTGTATTGTTCCACCAGGAAAACCAACCGCTATTAGTGCTTGCACCTTTATCTTCGATATTTTCTGATCCTATTATGTAATTATGAAGTTTCGAGTTTTTGGATTCTTTTCTAATTTCATTTCTAGTGAGTGATCTATAAAATTTGATATCCTCAAAATCTAACACATCTTCAAGATTAGAAATGTCAATTTGTTCCTCGGCGCTAAGACTACCCTTTAGCAATTTTTGTTTCCAAACTTGGATATATTTTTTTCTCTGGTCTCTTCTTTTAGCAAAATACGCCCAACTCCATTTGTAATTCTTTTCGTGTATTTCACTTAATATAGCTTTAGCAGCAAATCTAAACCATTCTTTCGGATCATCTTGTACACATACCTTTGGTCTTAATTTCCTAAACTTGGCTGTCTTCATATACCAATGAAATTTGGAAGCAGCCCATAAGATATTTCGGTATTGATGTGAATTCAAATCAAGACCTAATTCTTCAAAGAAGAATTGAGATTTAACATGAGGTAACGTCTCAGTTGCCCCAACCTTATTTATAGTCAATCTACCAGATCCAGATACAGGTCTTAACAAATATTCCAACTCTGCTTTGGAATCATCTGTAATAATGCCCAGTTTCAAATTTTGCAAAAGGATTTCCAAATCTTCTGTATCGAGAGATTCAGAATTTGTATTCATATAAATACTTAAGTTCTTCAATGTTATTAACTTTCTAGTCAAGCTTTGTGTGATTGAAATAAAATTAACCTCCCAAGACTCATCAGTTGATACAGCTGAAAGCTCATTTAAAGTCACTCCCACGGAGTAAGGCCACTCTGTCAATACAGAATCATCTTCGTATCTTAAATGAATGTTCTTAATCGTAACCTGAAGATTATCAATAATTTTTGTAACTAAGGATTCAGTGAAAGTTTCATTAGATGTTGAAGGTTCTATTATTTCTTGGTTCAGCGCCAATTCCAATGCTTCCAAATCCTTAATTTTTTCTCTTTTAACTTGTAATTCTCGTTTTTTCTCCTCCTCTTCGTTAAAATTTTCCAATATTATTGGTGACGCAACCAAATATACGTCTTCTATAATCACCCTAACAGGTTTTCCCTTCAAATTGGACCAAGGAATTTGCAACGTCAATGTTCCCAAGTGACCAGCCTTCACATCTAAGGGCAATTGAAACTTATCTAGTGACTCTTTTCTTAATTTCAAGTTTTTTAACTTAACATCACCACTCCAAATCCCTATGTTTAATTGCTTTGAATCAAAATTCTCGATATAAGAACCCAAGAATCTGTTTAAAAGTGTAGCAACTAACGATTCAAACATATTTTCTTAAAAGTCCGAAACTTAGATATTATTATTCCACTTTTGATTTTTACTCTAAAGGTATATATAAAATGAATTGTAATTCTGTAGTATTTTAGTTGCTACACCTTGCTGAAGCGCTATAATCCACACGCAGCTCATATCTCAAATGTCGTTAGATCACCATGATACTGCATCCAATAAACGACATTTTGATTTAAATGTTTTCACGTGAACATAAACATGTGCATTATCTCTATATTATATCACTATTTCTACACGACATATCACGACATGAACCTCCACAAAAATCAATGTCGTAACTCTCACATATTTAGCCTGGTCACACTAAGTAGCATAAGTCACCTGCGGCTTTTTATCTTATCTTCTAAAGGAGTACATTAATCACACACTTATGATTCATTCTTTTGCCTTCAAAGAAATCAATCACATTTTATTTATATAATTAGGATATAAACATACTATACCAAGGCTCGTACAAGTGTATAATAGGGATAGAAAGAGGAGTCAGTTAAATTACACACAGGTACTACTTAACGAACTGTTAGGCAACCACACTACAAGGATAAGTGATTTGATAGGGAGGTTACGCAACAACGTAAACATAATAATACAATAAACATAATTATTCATTTATTGGGTTAGAGGCAGAATATACCATATAAATACCCAGATATTTATTCCATAACTATAATCCATCAAATATGTCTTCTGGCAACACTAATGATTCTACTAAGGAATCCGGCAAAGTAGCTAAGAAAATAGGAATTTATACAGTAGGTCAGGAGATAGGTAAAGGTTCTTTTGCTACTGTTTATAAATGTATTAATAACGTGAGTATTTTGTTCTTCGATATGTACTGGCATAATATACTAACATTAAACAGAAAACTAATGAATCAATTGCTATAAAATCTGTCGTTAGATCTAAACTTAAATCAAAAAAGTTGATAGAAAACCTTGAAATAGAGATATCTATTTTAAAGACGATGAAACACCCACATATAGTAGGTCTACTTGACTACAATCAAACTTCTACACATTTTCATTTGGTGATGGACTACTGCTCTATGGGTGACCTTTCATATTTCATCAGGAAAAGAAATCAACTAGTCAAAACACATCCTGTCATATCTTCATTGCTAGAGAGATATCCATCTCCCGAAGGCTCTCATGGATTGAATGAAACGTTAGTCGTACATTTTCTCAAACAGTTGGCGTCAGCATTGGAGTTTCTTAGGGATAAAAGTTTGGTGCATAGAGATATTAAACCCCAAAATTTACTTTTATGCCCCCCAGTTCATTCTAAGGAATTATTTGAATCAGGAGGATTTGTTGGCCTTTGGGAACTCCCGATCCTAAAAATTGCAGATTTCGGATTTGCAAGATTCTTACCTTCTACATCAATGGCAGAAACTTTATGTGGCTCACCACTTTACATGGCTCCTGAAATTTTGAGATATGAAAAGTATAACGCTAAAGCCGATCTTTGGTCTGTGGGGGCTGTATTGTATGAAATGATTGTGGGCAAGCCACCTTTTAAGGCGTCTAACCATATCGAATTGTTAAAAAATATTGAAAAGGCAGATGATAGAATAAAGTTTCCATCTGCTGCACAAGTTCCCGAAGATTTGAAAAGGTTAATCAGATCTTTATTAAAATATAATCCGACGGAGAGAGTCTCTTTCAATGAATTTTTTAACGATCAATTAATAACGTGTACAATCTATGGTGCAAATGAACCATTAGAAAGATCTGAAATGGATGAAAATTTATTCATAAGTGAGTATATTTCACCTATGACTCCATCCCAAAGATCACAATATATAGAGAAAATCGAAGATCCACAATCTAAACTGACATCTAATTCAACTGACAAGGAAGAAGCCGAAGTTCCCATTGAATCTAATACTAGTCAAAGAGATGAACAAATTAAGGAAATTATAACCAAGAATAGTCCTGGTGCTGAAGCTGTCTCGCATTTATTGCAACCTTCATTAACCAAGACATCTATTGGCAACAAGGAGGATATTATTTTGGAAAAGGATTATGTTGTAGTTGAAAAGCGTGCAGTAGAAGTCAATGCTATTGCTGATGAATTAGCATATGCTGGAAGTGGAGCAGTGGCCATTAACCCACGTCGTTCTAGCAGTGGATCGTCAAACAATGATACTAGAGTCAATGCTAGAAGACCTTCCTTGCGATCCGGATCATTTGGTACCCAAAGGAGACCAAGCTTTGACAAAAGAATTTCTATTTCGATATCGCCTACAAATGCCTTAAGTAGGGCTATTGGGTTGGCATCTAATAGGCTCTTTGGTAACAATACTCTAATCCAAGAAAAGGAAGATAGACTAGGTATCAATGATGGAAGCAATGGAACATTATCTACCATTATATCGAGCCCTAATTTTGCAAATAATTTATTGCTTCAAAAAATCAATTTGCCGTTATCCTCGATAGCAGATAGACAAAAAATAGAAGAATTATCCCCAGATGAACAAGTTTTAAACAAATTGGAATCAATTGCGACGAAAGCGCATGCAATTAACTTGTTTGCAGATGTCAAGTTTAAACAATTGATTCCTAGTCCACCCTCAACAGATGGATTAGATGATGATATTTTACTTCAGAACGATATTTTACCACCAAAAATGATTAAAACGATAAGTGAAGAAGGCGTAGTGTTATATGTGAAAACTTTATCTATTTTGGCTAAAGGTATGTCAATAGCTAGTGAGTGGTGGTATAGTCAATTTGATAACGAAGTTTCAGACGGTGAATCAATGAGCTCTAGATTATCTGCAAGCTCTAATGTCCAAATATCTATAAAGATCAATGAGTTGGTTCAGTGGATAAGAGAAAAATTCAATGAATGCCTTGAAAAAGCTGAATTTATCAGATTAAGATTACAAGAAGCAAATAGTCTTCTACTCAAAGAACATGAAAATGATTTTTCCCAATCTCCTTCTGATTTTAGTCAAATAAACAAGACTGTCGCAGAAAGGTTGATTTTTGACAGGGCCTTAGAAATGTCAAGAACTGCTGCTGTTAATGAATTGGTTAAAGAAGATTTGAAAGGTTGTGAACTTTCTTATAGCATAGCTATTTGGATGTTGGAAGCAATTTTAGACATGGAGGTCAATGAAAATGAGGAAAAACTTGATGAGGAAGATAAAGAAATGATCGAGAAATTTGTTGTTAGTATAGGAAATAGGTTATCAGTTTTGAAAAGAAAACTCGAAATGGTTTAAAAGACCATTATGCATTATTAGGTTTTTATTTTTAGTTTTATCATTTTATTTTATTTTTTTATTCGAGGTAAATTAGTTTAGGAGGGATTATGGCTTGAATACATTATTATAATTATATCTTTTAGAATAAATTCAGATGATTAATATATTTTATTCCTAAATAATTCATGAGTTCTATAGGTTAATTCTTTTCTTGAAATTGATGCTGTAACAATCCAACAGTAATCGAATTCGATCTGTAATAGTTTGGCCTTATACCACCTTGTTTATTTGTATTGGCTTTTGAAAAACTTTCTTTATCATTGTCCAAATGTAAGGCATTTGGGAAAGGATAATTAATAGGTTCCTTCTTATAATGGTTATTATAATGGTTATTGTATACATTATCCCTCGGTGTCTCATAATAAACTGGAGTAACCAACAGGGCATTCACGCTACTGCTTTTCGTAGAAGATTCGTTTTTTAATGTAGGAGATGAAATCTGAGGAGTTCTTGCTTTTTCTTGATATGACGTATTTGAATTCGAATTTCTGTAGTCTGGTGTAATAGTTAATGTAGATTCAGCGTTAGAGATAACAGATATACTCGGATTCATATTACTTGCAGTAGATACGCTGGGGCGTGGAACGCTTGACATTAGACTTGCAGGGATGTCTTCAAATTGAGGAGACGTTCCTTGACTGAAAACTGGTACTGGGTAACTAGGAGCGGTATTAATTAATCTTGGAAGGTTTGATTCATGTGACTTAGCTCTATTACTCAATGTGAGAAATTTTGGTCTTGATGAAGGGGTTACTTTAGATGTAAAAGCTAATGTTAAATTACCTTCTTCATCACTCTCTTCGCTTCCATCACTGCCAGAGTGCGAACTATAGGATGAGCTTGAGCTGGAAGAATTGAAGGAGCTTAAGTTCTTGTTGGGTATAGCTTTTGGGGCAATTCCCTGGTCCTCTGAAGCGCCTTTGAAAGCTGGAGTCCTCATCAGCGAATTAAGATTGAATTTTTGAAACTTTTCGTTGATTCCATCAACATTTACAGGTTTCAGTACATTTATTGTAGGATCAGATTGAACATGAGCAAATTCACCAATTAATGCATCGCTCCTTAACTTTTTCTTCGTACTAGTAAATTCTTGGTATTTCATGGATAAGTAATCATCATTCAAACTATCTAGTGAAGCAAAACTCTCACTCAATGGTAATGATATTACAGATGACGGTCTTCTAGCATTATTAATACTTATTGGACCAACTTTTAGTCGGTTATTATAACTCTTTCCGTGGTTATTGTTGAAATTATTAACAGGACTGTCTTGACTTTGTTGAGACGATACAGAATTCTTTGGAGTATGTAAATTCGAAGGAGTTTGTTGTATTGTGGATGAAAAAATACTTGACCTTCTTCTTTGGTCATCCTTTTGCTTTATATCCTTAAACGTATCAACAATTGATTGATTTTTCAAATAAACATCACCGACGACATTTCGCTTAGTTTCTATCTGAGGTGCTTCTGGAATACCAACTGCACTACCTCTTCTACTTGAGCTTGAAGAAGGGGAATCCATTGCATCTTGAAGGAGGATATTAACAAATCTTCCATCTCTAGAATATGTCGATGGTTTAGAATAAGGACCATTCTGATTGTTTAGATTACCGTGCAGATCTTGTATGCTGAAATTTGATATTGATGGGATTGGTGGTGTTGATGGCATCGTCTCTTCAGATAATATAACAGAATGGTTTGTCCCACTAATATTTAATACTGTTGACGAATTTTGCATGGAGTTTCCAGTAGAAGATTCTTCACTTGATGCATCAATTTGAAGTTGTTTTAATCTGTCTAATTCCTTGTTGCTACCCTTGAGGGCACGGTATATACTCTTCTTAATTCTACTTCCGATACCGATAGCTGTATTATCAGTTTTATCTTTCACTTGATGTTCTAAAGCAAGTAATAATGCATCTTGTTCATTAGTTTCGTTAAGGTATAATAAATCATGCAACAGTTCAATATCTGTATCTAAATCCATAAGAACAAATGGATGCTGTTTAATATCTTTAATTTCAATTCTTGTAGAACTATTTTTATCTAATAATTTTGAGATGAGATCTTTTGCTAATTTGAATTCATCTTCATTAACTTCAACTGGAGAATTAAATGAAAACCGATCTTTAGGAAATTCTAAATCTTCATTCACAATAACCTGGAATAATTCATACTCAGATTCTGCATTAAAAGGCACTTTACCAAAGAGCAAGCAATATAAAGTAACACCGAGTGCCCAAATATCAATTTTATAATCAATCTTAGGAAGAATTTTCGTAATTTTCAATGACTCATTCTTCAATACCTCGAGTGATGTTGCAGATATAGAGTTGGAATTTTCTGCCGAGGAAAAATTAGTTTGACATAATTCTGGCGCAAAAAAAGCAGGAGAACCAACTGTTTTCGCCAAATCCGCTTCACTAACAAGATAACCATCCTCACTATCATTTAGTGATGATGCAAATGATACTCCAAAATCACTTATCTTTACAATATTATCTGAGCTTACTAACAAATTAGCAGGTTTAATGTCACGATGAACAATACCTTGTAAATGTAAGTATTCAAGCCCTAATAAAACATCTCGAAAAATCTTGCGAGACTGTTTAAATGTCAAATTTGGTAAATATTCGTTTGATAATAAATCATTATCTTCATCTTCATTTGATAAAGTGGATAATCTACGATGTGGTCCACAGCATGGTATTTCGTTTTCGTCAATATATGATTTTATAGGTGTAGACTTTTTTCTCTTCCATTTGATGTCACCCTTTTCCAAATATTCTAAGACTAGGTAAATTTTATGCGAATTCTTATCATCTAGAACTTCTCTTAATTTTACTATATGCTTATGGTAGCATTTCTTCATTATTGCAATTTCTCTTCTTACCTTCAAATTATGATCACTACTGGGTTCTTGCAGAATTCGCGAAGACCTCCTAATTTTCCTTTCCCTTTTTGACTTTCTATTCACTATTTTAATAGCAACAAGTTCATTTCTTAATAAATCCTTAGCTAATTTTACTTTTCCATGTTCACCTCTTCCTATTTCTCTTAAAATCTCATATGTATTTAAAACTTTCCTCCTAGATAAAGGATCATATTCTAGATAAACTTTTCTTGTTTCTCTTACTGGTTCGTTTGAATAAGGTTTAGGAGATCTTGAGCCCACCGAAGGTGGGACCTTCACGGTCAAGTCAGACTTCTCAACTTCACTTCTTTTTCGGTGGTCAACTGAGTCGTTTGATCCAACAGAGTTCATACGAGACCCAGATAATGGTGATTGTAAGTATCCAGATACTTTTCCAAAAAGACTATTCCTCTTGCCATTTACTTCCCCATTAGTATTAGTTTCTTCAGTTGCGATTTCACCGGTTTTCGACGCCAGAGGAGCTACTTGTGTAGATAATTCTGTAGTAGCCAGACTATGTTGATTAAAGCTTAATGTGTGGCGAATTAGTCCATCCGCCGGTTCATGGTGACTACTAGGGCTCTTGAATGACATTTATGACTGCTAGTATTTCTCAATTTTTCTTAAATTAAATGGTTGATTTCAATGCCATTTACGGGTTAATTTGCCACCAAAGATATCAATAAATATACCCTTGTTCGAAGTTTGTGTTTCTTCTGGCCAATCTATGTATATATCTTCAACTATCGAATGATTATTGATTTAAGACCGGTGATTTCTGATGAACATTTGCTGAGGAAAAAATTATCACGTGTACAACCTTTTCAACCCACTTCTCAAGATATGACTAATTACTTTAAAGGGAGCACAAAGGAACTACTAAGGACAAAAAAAAATCTGGGGTATATAGTGTAATTATTCGTGGCTAATGGGATATATGGTTATGGATATGTGTGGCAATATTTGTTGGGCACAAAAACGCAAAAATTATGGGGTCTACTACGGATATGTACGGGTGAGAAGTTAAAAGCGCTAAGCACTACTGTATTAGTACTACAGTTGGTGGTAGAGCTTTTAGTGATCGAAATTACTTAAGAGATCATAAAACCAATTCATGGGTAGTGGAGTTAACTCTGCGATTTTGAAAGTCGTGCGGCGAATCCGATTTTTGATTAGGCCCACTTTATCTACGAACAAGAAATTTGACCACTAGTAAAACACAAAGTCTAGTCAATCAACTCGAGATGTCCGATACAAGAGATGATAGATTAAAGGATTTGGAAGACAAAATCGCGAGTTTAAGTTTAATTGTGGAAAAGCAATCACAAGTGATTGCCAATACAGGCAAGCAACTCATGGAGTTCCAAGTCAAGGACGTCAAAGCCAAAATGAGCCAAATGGATACAAAACCAGGTAATAACATTGACCTATCAGATTATGTTACTAACGATGACATCGTTCAGTTGGTTGGTGAACTTCTGGGACAATTAGACGCTTTAGAAGATAGAAATATCAGTAGAATTTACAATATTCAACTTACTGAAAAGGATACTGCAAAGCAAATTGCTCCATTGACTAGCAAAGATGGTGAAGTACCATCTAGTGAAATATTTCCTAAAACAATATGTGAATACTTATCTATAAATGATGCTCAAATTGTACAATTATGTGAATTTTACGAGTTAATAATTACTACTGATGACAAAAATAACATCAATCAATTTATTGAAGATGGAAATATGTCATTGCAGGAAGCACAAAAATTGTTGCATGGAAATACCAGTATTGATATTGAGAAGAAGTTAATCGAATACACCCCAGAACAAATAAACGAATTACACGATGAATTGAGTCGTTTTTTGGGTTTGACTTTTAGAAGAAATACTAATTTATGGTAGAAGAAAAATTATATACTATACTTATATACTAGTAAACGAATGCATTTCCATTACATTTCTATACTAAAATTATACATATATTATTGTGTACTGCATATATATTATATTTTAGAAAAAGGAATTGACGTGTTATTCGTTGAACCATTACTAGTAGTATACTATAGGTGTAAACTTTATAAAATGGATGAAACTACAGCTCAAGAGCAAATTAAGGTCTCAGTATTTATTCCGTTAATCTATGTCGCCATCTTGTTGGCTGCATTTGGGGCTTTTTCAATCACATACAGAAAGAAGAAAATTGCTAAATTAGCACAAGTTGAACCTATATTCCAAGAAAATGCACCTTCAGTTATATACAATCAGCTTAAAGAAATATACACTGATTCAAGTGTTAGTAAGGAACAAAAGCCGCATGAAAAGGTAATGAAAGCAGCATTACTCAGAAGAGCAGTTGAGGTTATCAGAAGATCATTAAAGCTCAAGGAAAACGAGCCAATATTCACTAAATTATATCAAGAAGGACTTATTGGTGATGACTTATTTAAGCAATTTGAAATCCAAGCCAAAGTTCAAGAGTTAGAGTTGAAAGAAATAATGCAAGAATGTGAAACATATAAGAAAGGCTGGATGCAACTGTTTTTCCCAGTTGCCCAAGAGATTTGTTTTAATGAAGCATTGAGAAGAAGACTTAAAGCAATGGACGATAGAACAGAGAGTTTATCTGAATTGTGGGAGTACTATGTAAATAAATCCGAAGAAACCAAATAAGTTCTATAACGACCTAAACCGAACTTTCTAATTTGCTAGCTTATTGAAAATAGAGAATTACATGAACTTGAGTCATCAATTTTTAGTTGTGTTTATGTCAATTAAGCCCACTTATTTGATTTCTAATATCCAATTTAGTTATAAACTTAGTATTTATTTAAATAGAGATATATATTTGAACTGATAGTGCGAAGCCGAACATTTTGATCTGACATTTATATAATTTACTAACATTCTCAAGATTTTATCATACGCAAATAACTACATCAATTGTTATTAACAAGAACCTTTGTATTTGTTGTATTATCTATCATTATTGATATAGAAATTAACTCTTGAAGGTAATTATTTGAAAACCTTAAACAATTGTGTATCGAAAATGTACCCGAGAGGATACACTAAAGAACGTACGAATAGAGGTCAATTATCGACACAGCCCAAGGGTGAATACCCTCGATCTATGTTAAATCCAGGTCCTAGAACCCTGTCAACGCAAGCTTCCGATGCGCTGAGGCGGAGAAAGCAAGAAGCTGATAAATTAATAGCTGACTGTTATTCAAAAATTGTTGGAGACAATACTGGAAAAAGGTATCATGAAGTAACGTACCAAACACATATTTCAGTGACTGAATTTTCTGCATTTCCTTCCCATCCTCCACCGGATAATACTCCCACAAGTCAATTAGGTAGTGTAAAGAATCGTGTGTTGGTAATATGTGTGAAACATTCTGGAAGATTAATGATTCAGAAAGGTAAATTCAATCCGGAAAAGAACGTTTATCAAATAGGACGTACTTGGGATATGGATGAATTACATACAATAACTAAAATTGGAAATAATGGTATTTCATTACTGTTAAATAAAGAGTATTATTGGAGAGTAGAAGAAGGTGCTGAAAGAATATGGAAATTCGCAAGATTTCTTACTTCAGTATATGGTAATTTTATGAAGAAGTACCCTGCCTTAAAGGGATTTAGTATTGAGGAATTCAAACTACCACCTATTCATGAAAAAAGAAGTGGAATATCTAACAAATCTTCTATTAATAATATATCTCAGGGATCCTTGGAAACCAAAGAATCTTCTAAGCTCTCTACGAGTATTCCGGTAAAGATAAAATCTGCAGAGGTAAAAGCTGATGATATTTACAAGGGATTTGATTTTACCTCTAATGGAAAACTTCCAGTAAAGCCTATGATAATAATGGATCGAGCTAATTCAACTTCCGATTCCCAGCCTACGGAATCTCATACGAGTGTTAGTCACTCGATAGATAATGAAAGTATAGCCACAAATAATGATGACACTGGAAGTTTTGTTTTTAAAACAAAGCAATCACTTTCGTCCCAAAAACTCCATGAATATGTTCAGAGCAATGAAAACTTGGAAACTTCTCCTTTGAGAAATTATAAACCTAATAGACCTAGTCAAGGTTCCCACGCACAGCAAAGACAAGCATCTGAGTCTTTAGAATCGGTAGCTGCTATTGGAGTCAAACTTGAAGAGCAATTAGATAGTAAGGACGATGTTGTATCTAGAAAACATTCATTTTCTAAGGAAGGGGCTGTATTGAGGCAAAACTCCCAGTTGGATAATAGAGATGTACTTACATCTAGAACAAATACATTATCAAGAGAAAATACAGGTCTGAGAAAGTATTCCAAATTTTCTGGTTTTGGAAAAGAAAAGTCACCCGATTATGGAATAGAAGAAGTTAGTGATGATAGTGATAATGGTGAAATGAAAAAAAACGAAAACGATTCATTATCAGATGTAATTGATGAATCTACAAAGCTAGAAGCTGATAAT
Source organism: Schwanniomyces pseudopolymorphus (assembly GCA_030583345.1). Classification (NCBI taxonomy): domain Eukaryota; kingdom Fungi; phylum Ascomycota; class Pichiomycetes; order Serinales; family Debaryomycetaceae; genus Schwanniomyces; species Schwanniomyces pseudopolymorphus. The sequence goes on along the minus strand of JAJMIA010000017.1, from coordinate 57,646 downwards.
ATTGATACATCAATACAAGATCTTGAGAATTATATGGACTCCTATCTTAAGAGCTCAAAGCAGAAAAATGTTTTTCCAGAAAACGGAGATAATAATGAGCGTACTAGGTCTATTAATCAAGAAGATATAACCAACGAAAATAGAACTTCAGTGAGGTCTGCGAATGAGAACCCTATTGAACAATCAGTAGGTTATGCATTAGAGGAAGATGAAGAAATATTCGCCCCCAATGAAGTGAAAACTACATCTTCTAAAAAGAATGAATCCTTTTCAATTGATTTGGAGACTGAAAAGGATCCGGAAATTGAAGAGTTGTTAGAAGAAGTAAATTGGTCGCTTTTTGATAGTAGTGATAAATTGATTAAAAATTTGTCTAAAGAATTAAACACAGTTAAACAAAAGAATGTCAGCCAGTTGATTGGGTTGGATTTCAGTAACGTTAGCGTTTCGAGTGACTTTAAAACATCTGTTATAGAAGTTGAGAACTTAACAAATATATTTAAGCAAATGGAATTAGAATTCAAATTGTTAACGCCAGAAATAAACAAAATAGAGAATAATTCGCAAGGTCTTCAAGTCAAATCGATAAATGAAAAAGCTTTGTATAATGATTTAAAAGGAATATTAGTTAAAGTTGTCATTAATACAAATGACTTGAAATTAATTGAGTCATTTGATGAATTTGAAAGTTTCAATAAATTACAGGGGTTAGAATCGCAGTTATCGCGTTTATACAATGCATTGACTACAGTTGGACACGATTATTCAGATGAAAAGGACGACTTAAGTTCGATGAAAGCATTGAAGCAATATCAAGAATATTATGAGCATGTATCTTTGAAATTCATTGAAAATTTTTCTAATTTCATTAAGAATGAGATAGATTTCATTTTGAAACAAGCTTCTGAAACAATTAGTTCATTCCATGCAAATTCAATTTTTCGATTATTAAACAATGTATTGATATACACGTCAATAACATATTTTATTAAAGATATTTTCACAGCTGAGTTCCAAAATATTAGGGGTTTTGTTACTAGTAAACTCAGTCAATTTTTAGAAAAATTTATTCAATCTAAAATTGAAGCAATAAAACTTACCTCTAATGAGTCACCATCTATTGCTCACAGTCTTTCAAAAAGTTTGGAAGGGCATTCACTAAAGAAATCTAGAACCTTGAGGTTTTCTAGAAAAGATAAATTAAGAGAAAAGTTAGGATTTGCAGAATTGGAATCTAAATCTAAGGAATCTGAATCCAGCCTGACTAATTTACTTAAATCTAACGATGACATGAAATCTATTATTTTAATCATCGAATATTCAGAGCAGTTGATTTGTATCATACAGTACTTCCTAGGTAATTTTTTTCACTATGATACTAGCATCTTAAATTTTAATGAGTATCTTGCTACATACTCTTTCCGTGATAGGTATGCGTTATTAGAAATTCCATCATTCGATCAAATCAATGGAAAGAGTTTCACAAACGAACTAATTTTGTCCATGAATATGGTGTTTGGGTCCTACATCAATATTTTCCTAAAAAGTGTAGTACCATATGAGTCAAGTATTCCAGCATTATTAGTTTATTTGGAAAATGAATTCGAAGAACATAAGGGTAATAATGAAGAGTTCTTGGTTTTCAATTTCTTGGGAAAGGTCATTGAAAAATACAAGGTTTTATGGAGTAAGTATATTTTGTCACAAATCGATTATTTAAACAAATCTACGGTTGTCGCAAAATGTGGTATCTTACCAGCTGTAAAAAATATTAATCATTTAGTGATGTTGACGGAATCCTCGTTAGAAGGTTTAGGTAATGCTAATAATTCACCTGTTCGTGCATTGTTAGATAAATCTTATAAAGACATAACAGAATCCGCGATCCACTTGTTTATGAGAGACGATCCATTATTAAAAAGTCATGATTTTGATGATAAAGAACGGGAACAGCGTAATGTCAGTATTGTTCAAAATATATTCTATCTTTCAGACCAGCTTTCCGTATTTGAATTAGAAGGTGTCAAAAAGATGACTTCACAATTGGAAAGTGTTCTTAAGAAAGCACAAGATAGTTACTTTGAAAAATTGTTATCCAAACATATTGGAAAATTGATTGAATTTGTCAATAATTATGAGGCATTATCGAAAATGAACCGTTCTCCTAAAGAATACAACAAGAAATATGTTAAATCTTTAATCTCCAGTTACACCTCTAAGGAAATATCCATAAAGGCAAATGAAATATTCAGAAAGCTCGAAAAGCATTATATATCTGGTAATGACATGTTTGAAAAAGATTTATTAGATAAATTGTGGCGCGATATGGAGAATCAATTCATTTTCTACTTTGTCAAATTGGATCAAATCATTAAAACAAAATTTGACAGTGATATAGATTACCATATTACTAAGCAAGATATACATTCAATATTTGTTTCTATACGTTGAAATAATCTTAATATATTGCAAATATAGGGTAAGTATGATTAATTCAGTAGTATATACGACTGTGGTTTAGTTTCACAGGTATTTGTATTCGGGTTTCTTGCCTCTTTTTGCTGCTTTATCTACTTTAATTAGATCTCTGATTACTAATTATTCATTAATGATCCCTTTATGTGGCTCGTGTGTCAAAAAGTAGCCCGACTATTTTAATTATAGTTCCTTTAATAATCTGCTGATTTTGTGTAACAATATAGCCACAGTGGCTCGTATATGCATTAACTATGGCTGCAACTTTTTTAAAAGATAACTATATAAATAGCACAAAGGATTAATTTAACAGTCAACTCGTTTGAATTATTAATAATACAACCCACAGGATGGCACCCTCAGTTAAAAGTACTAATTTAAACGAACAATCAGTTGAAGAATTGGTTTTGCAAATCACTAAGCAGGATTTAGGAAAGGATCTTGTTTCAAGTTACAAAGGTGGATTTTCTGCTAATCTTCTCGAAAAGCTTCCTGAAACCACCAGAAAAAGATTCGAAAAAGCTGGAATTGACTTAAGTAGAGGATATCCACAAAAACCGGATACTGATGAAATTCCAATCTTCGTTGATGATGCTAAGGCAATCAGAGATAAGGAACAACCATACATTGAAAGAGGAAAGAATGCTGACAGAGAAAAGAAAAGCTTATTTTCTGCAGCCAAGGAAGTGATTGACTTATCTAAACATATCGGTACAGAAATTGTTGGTTTACAATTAAAAGATTTAACCGATCAACAGAAGGATGAATTAGCCTTGTTAGTTGCAGAAAGAGTGGTTGTTTTCTTCAGAGATCAGGATCTCTCTCCACAAAAACAATTAGAGCTCGGTGCCTATTGGGGTAATGTTGAAGAGCATGCCCAACAAGTCCATGTCCCAGGCTTGCGTGGTATTACTGTCATCTGGCCAGAGTTAGCTAGGAGTAGGAGTGGGCTTGATTTCAATTTTAAGAATGCTTCAAATAATTTAACTGCCAATTGGCATACTGATTTAACTCACGAATTACAGCCACCAGGAATCACGCACTTACATAATGATGCTATTCCAACTGTTGGAGGTGATACTGTTTGGTCGTCTGGTTATGGTGCTTATGACAAACTATCTCCAGCCTTGCAAAAGTTCCTTGATGGAAAGAAGGCTGTTTACTTCTCTGCTCACCAGTACCTTGACCGTGATTCTCCACTTAAGGGAAGAGTTAATATTGAAAGAGAACATCCTATTATTAGAACACATCCCGTTACTGGATGGAAATCTCTTTTTGTTAACAGAAAGATGACCCGTAGAATAGTTGGGCTTGAGCCAGAAGAATCTAAACTTATTCTTGAATATCTCTTCAGTATTTATGAAAAGAACTTAGATATTCAAGTTAGATTCAACTGGAAGCCCACCCAGGAAGGTTTAGGAACTTCGGCTATCTGGGATAACAGAATTTCTGAACATTTTGCCATTCGTGACTATAGTCTTGATGAGGAGCAACGTCATGGTACCAGAGTAAGCTCTTTAGCTGAAGTTCCATACTTTGATCCAGAATCTAAATCTCAAAGAGAAAGTTTAGGCTTAGATTGAAAATTTGGCGTTATTACTGGTATATAGTACATTAATCCCTATATCATCTATGTATAAGAATTAATAATATGCCCCTTTTCCTAAATATTCCCTTGTGGTGAACTCTTGCTTAAAAGGATCAAAAGGTTTAATATCTGAAACTGGAATCTTACTTCCTAAAGGCCATTTCGAGTCTACACCAATATCCTGAATATTCGTTACTTGTTGAAATTCAATATTATCATTCTCCTTTGACATTTTAAGATGTAGTAATATCAATTGGTCAAACAAAAATGATAAGTCTTTCAATATAATCCCCTTTTTATCCAGAAAAACGGACTTGTCAATATTCAAAGTAGTAATAGATTGTAAATTATTGATATAGTGATCATTTCTCTTATTTGAAAATTTGCCTTTTAATGATTTCAAAAACTTACCATGTTTTTTTATTTCTTCGAATTGTTTACTTTGTAATGCTAATAAGCTGAAATTGATTAAACCGATGGCATATCCCAAATTCCTCTTTTGATAGTTTTCAATAGAAAGAAATAACCCAGCATAAGCAGTAGAATACTTCTCTACTATTTGAAAGTAGGTTTGCCAACCCTTGCAGTTTAATGTAGCGAGTGAACCATCGCCCTGAAGATCTTGTATCATCTTCTTGCAGACCCGTATTTCGTCAACCACATACACTGAAACTCTTGCCAATAACCCGTTATTTTTAGAGTCAAATACTTCTGATCTATTATAGTTTAATCTATTTGACCACGAAGATTTCGATAAAGTTGACATTTGAATACATAAAAAACCAATCCTCTTTATGAAAATATAGACATTTTCCTGAATTCTACAATTTTCAGTATCCAAACTTTTTCTGAAGGAATCTCCAAACTCAATGAATGATAACGCCTTTTTGAAATAGCTAAATGTACGTTGCCATTTTTCATTGATATCAACACCACTGTCTGATTCGGTTTCTATGAGTTCATTTGCCATTTCTGACCCTAGTCTAATGTATGATAATGCAATCGAAATAATACTGGCCTCTATTTCCGCTGATAAAGACCAAGAAATGATAGAATTAGGTGTTTCTGTGATTGGCATTCCGTGTGGTTTCTTTTGAATTAAATTGACCCATGGAATCTCTGCACCATCCATTATTACAATATTAGATGCCGCTCGAAATTTCTCAACTAATCCCTTGAGATTGGATTGCATCTTGAGATATGAAAAGATATTATCTATATATTCTTCCAAGTCCACGACGTATCTTATTAATTGGTTCTGATTCTCTAATATACAGCCATTCAACGCAATTCTTTTATTTAAAACATTATTATCCGAGAGCCCATGAGACACTTTCAAGGAAGACGGTATTGGAGGCGTATTTGGTAAAAAAATCATATTATTATAGTATTTGTCTTTATTAGTGTTGTATTTATAAATTAATTTAAATCGCACGTTCGAAAAAAACCATGTACTAAATATAACTAAAAGTGTTGATCCTATCATGAAAGTAGAGAGAGACTATAATAAATACGGAATTGTTATAGATTCTGGGTCTTCTGGTTCAAGAATTCAAATCTATAAATGGGAAGATCAAAGTTACATCAAGGATATCTCCAAAGATGATCTAGTTTTGAAATCTCCACCAAAGATAACACAAGAAGATGGTTGGAGTTCCAAGATAACACCAGGTATTTCGACATTTAATGATCCACAAAAGGCTAAGAAGTTATGGTCTGATCATTTTGAAAAATTAATGGATCTTGCTAACAAAGTAGTTCCTTTAGAAAAGCATAGAGAAACGCCAGTTTTCGTTTTGGCTACGGCTGGTATGAGACTACAGACTCCCTCGAAACAAAAGCTTATATTAGACGAAATCTGCTCCAACTTACAAAAACATACACTGTTCTATATCCCAAACTGTAAGGACTTTGTTCAAGTCATTGATGGATCTACAGAGGGGATTTATGGATGGTTAGGTTTGAATTATTTGCTCGGTCAATTTGACAATTATGACACTGCTGATTCCACTCACGAATCAATAGGATTCATGGATATGGGTGGAGCTTCAACTCAAATAGCCTTTGTTCCTTCTTCAATTGAAGAAATTGAAAGGAACCGTGAGGATCTTTCTTCTGTCACATTGAGAAACATCAATGGACAGACTCAAGAATGGAAGGTTTTCGTGGAAACATGGCTTGGATTTGGTGCAAATGAGGCCCGTAAAAGATACTTGAACCAATTAATTAATATTTCCGAATTTAATCCATCAATTGGATCCACTATCAACGATCCATGTATGCCCTTGAATTCGGAATTGGACTATAAGTATAATGATAAAAGCTATAAGTTCAAAGGTATAGGGAAGTATGATATATGCTTGAAAACTATTTATCCGCTTCTCTTGAAGAATGTTCCCTGTATTGATTATCCATGTTTATTCAATGGTGTGCATGGTCCTAAACTTGATTTCTCAAAAGATAAGTTCATTGGAATCTCAGAATACTGGTATACGGCCAATGATATCTTTAAAAGCGGTGGAGAGTACAATTTCATTGGGTTTAGTAAGAAAGTCCAAGAATTTTGTGAAAGTGAATGGTCCCTGATTTTACACAACTCTGATGATGGACAATATTCCAACTTAGATCCAGATAAATTTTTGAAAGATGCTTGTTTTAAGGCAAGTTGGGTTATTAATGTATTACATGATGGTTTTGAACTTCCAAGGCTAGGTCTTGAGTTACCAGAGCTGAAAAGTGAGGAAAACAAGGAAGAAATCAATGAACTAGAAAATGTACACGTACCATTTAAATCAGCAAATTCTGTAAATGGTGACGAGCTTTCATGGACTCTTGGTAAAATTTTACAATTTGCCTCCTCTCAAATCAGTTCTTCAAATGAAGAACATGATCTTAACATTGGTATTTACCCTAGTGAAATTTCAAATAAAAAGTTTGTCCCTGCAGGGTATCTTGGAACTGAAGTTGTGGAATCAAAAGAAAGAACAAATTTGGGTGGTTCGAAGATATATTCCATATTTTTCTTCTTTTTTATATGTTACATCATTTATCACTTCACTGTCAAGTCTTTTAATAAGCATGCTTACAAGTTTAGAAAAGTGACAATTTCGCCATCCGTGAAAAGTGGTTTGGTTAGGTCAATATCTAAAATACCCTACATTAATCATTTATTTGGTGATTCTGTAAATTACCAAAATTACTTTCAACAAGAGGATATCAATTTAAGTTTAGAAGAAGGATTAATGTCAACAAGTTCAACAAATAATGATAATAGTAGATCATCTGTTTTGAGAACAAGATCTGCTATTAGCTTATTTGAATCTCAATCGCCGGAAAATACTACTCGTAAGGAAGATTGTCCAAGAGGAAAATACCAAAATCTCTTCAATAGGCCTTTCATAACCCAGAACAAAAGTGTTCCTAATCTTAATAATGTTAATGAATCTGGTCCGGACCTCACAAGTAGATCCACAAATGCAACACCTCTTTCTAGAAAGTAATTATCTTACCTAAATAGTATAGTGCTTCATATATTACTCTAAACATTTTTAGCATTCATCATTAATATACATAGAATATTTTACAACATAGTTTAAGCTGGAAAAATAAATTTCAAGAAGTATTAGCTTTCCTATAATGTTTAGCATTTTACGAAGTGTTAATTAGTATTAATCCAAACAGCACTACAACCGTAGATGTTAAGTTGTATCTGTATTATATGCAGGTTGGAGATGATGGTCTTCTCACTAAATTTTTTTTCTTAAAAATATGTTTGGTTAAGACAATCTATTCAAGGTAGTTGATACAATAACATAGCAGAATGAGAGTTAAGAAGCCAACATCTAAGAGAACTACCACTCGTATGAGAGAAGGTATTAAGAAGAAGGCAGCTGCACACAATAGAAAACTCAAAAAAATTTCGAAGAAAGATGTTACTTGGAAATCAAGAAATAGAAAAGATCCAGGTATTCCTGCTAGTTTCCCGTACAAGGAAAAGATTATTTCTGAATTAGAAGAATCAAGACGTGTCGAAAAAGAAAAGAAGGAACAATTGAAAATTCAAAGACAACAAGAAAGACAAGAAGCATTACAAAAAGGTGAAATTATTGATGATATGGAAGATGACGATTCTGAAAATGAAGGTGGTTTAGCTGCTCTCTTAGAGTCTGCTCAACAAGCAGCAAATCAATATAATGGTGAACCATTAGATGGCGATGACGAAATGATGAACTCGGAAGATGATATTGAATATGAACTCAGTGAAGCCGAAGATGACAACAAGTCATCTGATTTAGACAATTCAAGAAAAGCATATGACAAAATTTTCAAAGCGGTAGTTGAAGCTTCTGACGTTGTCTTGTATGTTTTAGATGCAAGAGATCCAGAAGCTACCAGGTCCAGAAAGGTTGAACATGCAGTATTGCAAAATCCAGGAAAGAGATTAATCTTAGTGTTGAATAAGGTTGATTTAGTTCCAACCAATGTATTAAACCAATGGCTCAACTTTTTGAAGTCTTCATTCCCAACAGTTCCTGTTAAATCATTACCAGGTGCTTCCAATTCTACTTCATTCAATAAGAACCTTACATCCACCATGACTGCCAATTCTTTGTTACAGGCTTTAAAGAGTTATGCAGCAAAGTCCAATTTAAAGAGATCCATTATTGTTGGTGTTATCGGTTATCCAAATGTTGGTAAATCTTCTATTATCAATGCTTTAACTAATAGACATGGTAACAACTCTAAGGCTTGTCCAGTGGGTAACCAAGCTGGTGTTACAACCGCGATGAGAGAAGTTAAAATTGATAATAAGTTAAAGGTTTTAGACTCTCCGGGTATAGTTTTCCCTGATGAAATAATTAACACTAAGAAGTATTCTAAGACTCAACAGGACGCTAAGCTCGCATTATTATCTGCTATTCCACCAAAGCAAATCATAGATCCTATCCCAGCAGTCACCATGCTTTTAAAGAAGTTCTCTAAGGACAATGAAATGTCTGACGGCCTTAAAAAGTATTACAGTGTTCCACCATTGCCATCAAATGATGTAAATGAATTTACCAAACAATTCTTAATTCATATTGCCAGATCAAGAGGTAGATTGGGAAGGGGTGGTGTTCCAAATATGGAATCTGCTGCTATGTCAGTTATCAATGATTGGAGAGATGGTCGTATTATTGGTTGGACTTTACCTAAGTCTTCGAAGGCTCAAGCTGAAGCTGATATTAACCCTGATGCACCTAAGAGTTCTTTAAGAGGTGAGGCCGAACCACCTAAGGTTGAACAAACAACTATTGTTTCCACTTGGGCTAAAGAATTTGACTTAGATGGTTTACTTGGTGATAACTTTGGTCTTGAAGCTTAAACATCTAGATATAGCTTCTTTTTTAGGCATATTTAATAGTAATTGTATAGTATTGAAATAAAACTCTTATTCAGTAATTTGCGCGATGAACTATAAACAATTGGAAATCTTCTGGATATACAAATTCCAGGTAAACATGGAAATATATGATAGAATATCAACGACTGATGGATATTTGGCTACTATAAAATACATTGGGATACTTCCTGATCATATATGGGGTGCGGGTACGTTAGTATTTGGAATTGAATGGGACAATCCAGAAAGAGGTAAGAATAATGGAAGTCTTGAGGGAATTGAATATTTTAAGACTGAAGCTATAAGATCTGGATCTTTCATAAAATCAAATAGTAAGAAAATATCATCCTTAAGATATACATTTGTGGATGCAATCTTAAAACAATATAATAGTAATGTTAGTTTTGATCAGAAAATTGAATTTAATACCAAGATGGTGGAATCATACGGATTTGAAAAACTCAATAATATTCAATCAAATTTTAAGAATTTAGTATCAGTATCCCTAGATAAAAAAAACATTTACAAAGCGTTTGAAGATATCAAGTCATTCAAACAGATTATAGGTACACTTACAAATGTTGAGCATCTTGATCTCAGCTATAATTTAATAAATGACTTCAAAGATATTTTTGATATTGTTGACAATATTGAATCTTTAAAAACTTTGAATCTAAATGGAAACAAATTCTATAAAAAAGATATTAAAACTATCCATGATCACCTTCAGTTAAATAGTTTACATCTTTCATCTACGAACGTTAAGTTGAAAGAATTGAAAACCTTCATATTTCCTAAATTTAGTAACTTGACTGATATTTCATTAGCTAGCACCAACTTGCAAGATGAAGATTTCATAAGCTTTGATTTAAATAATACTAATTTAGTCACCATAGACTTATCATTTAATGCACTCACGCAAATTCCTGATAGTTTTTCCAAATCAAAAATAAAGATAATTAATATTTCAGATAATCAGATTAAATCAACAAAGGGGGTATTCAATAGCATTAAATCATTGGATCTTAGAAATAACAAGATTGATTCTTGGGAGTTCATTGATAGTTTAAGTGAGAATTTTTCAAATTTGTCAGATCTAAGGATTAATCGGAACCCATTATATGAGGAAATATCTGAAGATGAGGCATATTTTTATACAATAGCGAGGTTTAACTGTAAAGTTTCAAAAAATATAGATGAATCTAATAAGTTGTGTAAATTTAATGGAAGTTTTATACTTGAAGATGACATAAACAACGCTAACCTATATTTCATATCACAAGTTAATCAAGGAAGAATATCGTACGACATTAATAGTAGAAGGTGGAAAGATTTAATGGCTAATTATAATTTTACACAATTGTCACTTCCGGCTTCTAACTTTAAAGGAAGGTTTGAATCGAAGAAAATTTTACTATGTTTCAAGTTGCAAAATGAAATATTCTCAAGGACATTTTTACGAAGTAATACTATCCTAAAGGTAAAGGGCATTTTAGCTAAAAGGCTACAAATTTTATTTGTCGATGTTAATTTATACTACTACGTAACTGATGATAACAGTGAAGAACACTCTAAAATGTATCTTGATGATTTAAACATAATTGACGACTATGGTTTCCCGTCTGAACAAATGATATATATTTCCTAGCATAATTTACATGACCATAATTAGATTATTCTGAGAGGTTCCATAACCCATCACCTAAGTAATGTAATAATTCTATACCAATACCTTTATTTTTAGATTTAATTTCATCAGTACTCATAATTAATTTTCCAATCGCTAATGCGTTCTCTTTTCCTTCAGCGTAGATCGTAACAATAGATCCCTCTGGTAAAGATTCTTCTGGTAACTTGGCACCTGCTGAGGTCAATCCTGGACACATAATATTAGCACCAGACAAAACGAACTTAATGGCACCTCTATCGACTTGAACGCTTGGGAAACATTCTGAATATTTGTGGACTAACTGTAAAGTAGGAATTAAGTCGTCAAAATGTTGGAATAAAACAACTTCGTTATCAACACTATATAATTGAATCTTATCTTCACATTTAATTAAGATTGCTTGGGATTTCTTCGGTATAGCATTGTCTATGGCAGGTTCTAATTTTTCAAATTGGGAAACAAATTTAGATTTTAATCCTCTTTGGACAGATGACTTAATGTTAGAACGGGAGTGAATATCTTCCTTTGTAAATTTCTTAAACATATTTTCTTGTTTTTAGATTTAATAAAGAAATATGCTCTTGCGTTCGAAAATAAAAACGAAAATTTGTGTCTTCTATTTTCCTGCTTACAGAAAAATATTGAAATATCGGCTTTCAGAAATACACATATAACTAAAATACATGTAAAGATTTATAATTACAATGCCACCATCCGGTAAAACCTTGGTGTCATCGCACTCAAAGGAAATCTTTATATTATTCTAGCCCATTACAATTTACTATAAAATACATCAATCCAAAAATGAACTAAATGCTAATAAATGTATCCAGCTCAAGATCTAGTCATTGAATCACTAAACCGAGCGAGGTAGAAGGCAAACATAGCTTACATTTCATATATAATATAATCATTCTAATTCCCTTCTTCCGTTTTCAATGACCGCATAAAAAAATGACAGAAGAGAAATTGAATGGTTTGACCTTCATAGAAGTGTCAAATTTCAAGAAAAAAAAACTTCCAAAAATTCCCTTAATATTCATATCACAAGGATAGTATACTAAGAAGCTGTCAGGTTATAGTTTTCAACCAGCAAAAACATGATCTCGGACGAATCCTCACTGATACACGTAATGCCCCTGCATAAAGATGGAAATTCAAATATAAAAAAATGCTAACCATTTTCGGAGGCTCAAGGCTTATATATAGTGTTGCTCAGTCCGGGTAATATTAAAAAATTTTGCAATCGTTTGTATTCCTACAGGTTTACATTTTATCCTTCTTTAATTAATAACATTATCTATATATTTAATACCCTTATCAACATTCAATTCCATTTTCTTGCCTTCATGAACATAATCCATATTAATATTAGAAGCTTCATCCTCGGAAAGTTGATTGATATACATTGCAGAATTGGAAATGAGTTTTGAAGTTTTACCAAAACCAATTTTAGAAGCTGAGATTGTACTATTTAGCTTTGATGGTAGATGTGGTTCATAAAATGACACATGCTCAGCAGGATCTATTGTAGTAAAGTATAATGTATATAGGTCTGTTAACTCCATTTCGGACAATAGCCCCTCGTTTTTATCACTTGAATGTGTATATATTTTGTCTAAATTCGAAAATTGACCTGATTCAGAAATAGGAATTGACACCTTTTCTTTAGAAAAAGATACCAGCTTGCTTTTGTCAAATGATATAAGAACATCATCTAAGCCATCATCGAATACGTCATCTTCGTCTGTATTTGTTATTCTATTCTTCGGGTCTTCATTGGACTTATGTACATCTGTTTTCTTATAGTCTTCGTCACTTTCACTATCCACGCAGATTTGATTTATCCCCGTGACATTTTTATCTTCGCTAAACTTTTGTTCTAGCCTATTAAATTCCTTTTTCGATTTCTGAAATTTCAATTGATCAATTATATTATTCTCCATTTTTCTCCTTTTCAATCCTAATGATTTTTTAGGTCTAGGTTCAATGGGATCATTATTTTTATTATTATCATTATTATCTGTTGTTTTATTCTTATTCTTTTCTATAACATTTGGTTCTTCCAATTCTTTAGGGGGGTTGGCTTTGGGAGAATTTTTTAATTGTGATTGGGTAAGTTGGTTATCTAGATTCGGCTTTTGAAAAGTGTTGCTTGTCTTTACTTTAATAGACGTAGTAAGTGGTTCCATAGTTTGAATATCACCTTCTTCGAAGAGCAGTTCGTTCTTGGAACTGGAAAGATTGTTTCTATCAGTGAATACATCATCATCTTCACTTTCAGATGATACAATTTTATCAAGAACATCTTTATCTCGCAGTGGCGGTAAATTATTTTCTACTATCTTATTTACAAGTTTCTTTGCACTTCTAAACCCAGTTTCAACGCCATCTGGCATAAAAAACTGCTTTTCTACCTTTTTAGAATTCTTTGATTTTGATTTGGGCTTTTTACCTAAACTTTTAATCATGTAACTTGTTGCTAACTTAATGATCTCATCTTCATCCTCCTCTGCCTTTATTTGAAGATTTTCCTTCGGAATTTCAATGAATTTAAACTCTACTACTGGTTCAAAACTACGCGGAATTATTCTATTCCTATTCGCCAAATTGATAATATCTTTCTTCATTATATGTTGTTGAATATATTCATAACCTCCCATTGCCTTGTCAAACTTGGATTCCTCGTTACTAGAAAATAACAAGAGCACTTTACCATCTCTCTTTCTACCTGTTCTACCCATTCTTTGTATATTCTTTATTGGCGAACTTGTAGAATCGTAACACACGATTAAGTCAACCTCACCAATATCTAACCCTTCTTCACCAATCGAGGTAGCTACCAAAATGTTGTACTCGCCCTTATTAAATTTCTTGATGATCTCTTTTTGTAGCTTTTGATTCATACCTTTAATCTGTGCATCTTCAGAACTTGTTCTCTGAATATTAATATCCAGTCTTGTGTTCTGAATTTTATCACCCTTCTTATTCTTATTAATCTTTTCTAAATACTTTCCTTCATCGAATTTATCCCTCTCTTTAGATTGTCCAATAAAAATATGAGGTTTTAAGTTCTCGCCCAAACTTTCGATCATTGTGACAATATCTAAAGCTGATTCTCTGAATTCTGTAAAAATAATAACTTTTGAATCATCTGCTTGTTTCTCATCAAAAAAAATCTTTAATTCATCAAGTAAAGTTTCTAGTTTGGGGTGACTTATGTAATTCTTATCTTCAACCAAATCTTCGCAAAATGCCATCAATTCTTTGATCTGATCACTTAAAAAGAAGTCTGCATTTAGTTTATTAGTGGATTTTTTATTTGTCCATTTAGCTGAGAACATATTATATTGATCCTTAAAGTAACTGTAAAAGGACTTGATACCATAAATATTTAGCCTTCTATAACATTGCCCAGCTATACCTAATAGTTTTAAAATAAAGAAGTTTGACCATTTAAGTCCTTCTGGGATACTAGAATTCTTTACCATCCTTTGGGAGGCATCCATGCATTGAAAAAAATTGATTTTGGTTGGATCAGTCATGTCATAAATTTTCCTTTCATTCGCTAGCTGCAATACAGGGAAAATTGCATTAGCTATAAAGTTCACACATTGCATTATATCCAGAGAAGGAGTAATATTCTTTCTTACAATACGTTTACGTTTTAAATATTTCGAAATGTCAATGCTGTTTTCAGTTCTCACCTCCACTTTAGATATGTCCAAGTTATCAATTATCTCTTGAACGCCATCTACATCAGAGGCCGGTGTTGCAGTCAATGCTAGTATTCTATATGAAGTATTAAACCTTTTTAAAAACTTGACCACATTGTTATAAGAGTAGTTTCCCTTTGCCCTATGTGCTTCATCAATTACCAATAATACTATAGACTTTGGATCCACAATTCCTGATGCTAAATCATTTTCCACTACTTGTGGAGTCGTGAAGAACACACATTTATTATCCCAAATTTCTTTCCTGTTTTTTCTAACTTTATCTAGTAAGATTGCAACCTTCGAGCTTGGAATGCCGCTGATACCACAACATGCTTTGATTTGCTGTGCAACCAAAGGTCTTGTTGGAGCCATAAAAATTAACTTAGAATCAGGGAACCATCTTAAAAAATTAAGCATTACTGTAGACGCGATAAATGTTTTCCCCAAACCTGTCGGTAAAGTTACTAGTAAATTGTCATAAAAGGCTCTTTGGACTATATTATATTGATAATCACGAACCTCAAAATTTGTAGGATATATATATTTCCCTAAGCTCTCATAATTTATTGAGTGATGTGTGGGTTTATCAATAATACCTGATTCTAGCGAATGCTCTTCATATCTAACTGTATCGGCAACTGTGCTATCTTTTAAATCTCCGCGTCTGGGTGCATTCTGCAACAAGTTGCTTAATTGAAGGTCATCATCATCACCTTGAAATACTGAATCATCATCATCAAACAGCATTAGTCTTTGTATAGTATTTTTAATTTCATTACTATTTAGGTGATTTGATTTTCGTTTGCGCACTAAAAAAATACTACAACTAGAGAAAAATAACGTACTTCTTTTGACTACTAATGCCTGAGGAAAGATATAAGGTATTGAAACAGGGAATCACGGCTTTAACTCGCCCGCTAAATGAAATATTAGAACTTCATAAAGAAATTGTGGAACAAAATGATATCATTGTAAAAAATACATCCAGTATGATCAATTTCAGAGAAGAAATTAGAAAGGGTCTAGAAAGTAAAAAAAGGACATGACTTTTCCAGAACTCTATTAAATTAGCAATCTTCGCTAAAAAGCTTCCCCAGCAACCATAGTTTTATTATTTTAATAGAATACATCTACTCAGTTACAATACCTCCACTTTCAACAACTTCATTTACTTGAAACTTGCATTCAATGGAACGAAGTTCTGACCAATTATTATCATCAGTTCAATAATGCAGAGAAGTTCTTAAGGCCGAGCGGAACTTCAGATGTTGAAGTTTAATCCTGTCTAGTAGTCAATTTGTTATCGCTGGATACCAATTTGCTGAGGTCACATGGCTAATGTCATCAGTGGATAAATTATTTCTTTTGTCAAAGGACCCCCAAATTTCATTGCAAGGCTAGAATTTCCCGGGGTACAAGTAGGAAAGTATATTTTCCGCTAAATAAAAGAAATTGCAAGTCGGAAAATGATAAGTGTGAAATTCCGTTTGCCATAATAAAAAATAGAATATTGGACCTACAATAATAGAAAGGAATATAATCCATAGGATATAAAATGCTAATTAAGTATATAGGGCTTGGTTAAATGTATTTTTGTTAAAGAATTAAAGGAAATTAATCGGGACTTTTAAATTATGCATGTATAGTCCTAGTAGAAGCAATTATCTAGGTAACCGTAGTCAATAGTTCTTCCATTAAAGTACTCCCTTGAATAAATTTTATGATTGAAATGTACATTTCTCTTTCTTTTTGAAGCGTTACAACATTTCATTGCCGAACGAAGAGAAGAATGTTGGCTTTGAGAATCATTCGAGGAAGTAGTGTCAATGGAACCAGCATATGACATCAATGATAAAGAAGAATCTAAAGATGATGATAATACAGATTCTTGAAGGTCGACCGTCTTTTCAAAATCTATCTGTTTTAAATTTGATTCAGTGAGCATTGAAGAGTATCCCAATGAGAATCCTGAATCTTTCTGAAACTTAGGTCCATATAACCAAGTTATGTCGTGATCTTTGTTCCAGTCTATGGTCCATGGGGCAACTTCCCCTAATTGGTTTATATCTTTGCTCCACCGCCTCCAACTAATATTTTCTAAGCGTCTAGAAATTGTAGATGGTATTATTGAACTAATATCCTCTCTATTTGGATTGCTATTCTGCTTCCAACATTGGTATAGGGTGTAATTATCAAGTTCGTTACTATTAGAAGCGTAGTCTATATTTTCTGTAAACTCCGGGGTTTTGTCAACGGTGTATAAGTCGTCTAAGCTGTATTGCAACATTAAACAATTTATCTCGAATGTATCTATTTTATACTTTGTTAATTTGGTGAATATTACTTAGGCTTCTTTCAATGAATAGGCAATTTGCTTCTTTTATATTTGATGGCCATTGCAAACGACAAGCCTTAGGTGGACAGGAGGAGAAATTCGAAATTGTGCGGATCATCAATTCCGGACATTCCCCATTCCCAAAATAGGCTTTAAGCAGAATATGAAATATGCGACTGATGCTTTGGTCTCGGTTCCTTTCTGAAATTGGCAAACGAGGTTAAACAATTTTTCTTTTTTCACATATTAAGCCAAGCAATCAACAACAGCCGCTTCATACTCCTCATTCTGTGTCATATAGTACCCAGAGCTAAACACATACTTCATTTAAGCTGAGGATGGTGAACCTACTCGGAGCTATTTTTAAGCGACTTATATGAAGTCTCTGGAGACATCTTCCGGGGTCGGTTGAGAATATTTAAGAAAAGGCAGAGAAGGCTTATTCGCGGTGTCAACCCCACGAATATCTGCTGCATTTACTGTCTACAATCTACATTGAATATCTTACGATAGAGCATATATTACGCTTAAGCATGTATGTAACTTCTATATTAAGTCAACTACGATAGTTTCTTGTTTTTTCTGGTCCCGCATTACAAAAAGGGAATATGGTACGGTGGGCGGGAATGTAATGTTGCATTTTCTTGGAGTATGACCTCTCACAAAAATTTCTTAAAACGTGATTAAATTGGTCAATCCGAAGAATATATGCCAAATTCGCTTGCTCGGATCTTCCACAAGACGAAAATGTACGAGATGCATTAATGGAATAGGTAACCTCCGCGACATGCAAGCAGGACTTTGAAGCATCGCCGTAATTAGAAATCACACCATTTTGAAACCTCAAGCCTTTGCCACGGATAGAAATATCATGATGTGCTAGATTTTCCTGGGCTACTTTTGTTTAACACATCATGATGTACTGGTTTTTCCTGGGCTACTTTTCTTAAGACCATCGCAAGAGTTTTGTTACTTTCTTGGATCTTTTATTTGGACATTATCGACGCTATGCAAGAAGTATTTTATTTCCACTAGCTTGAACTACTAGTTGAATGCTTTTTCAATTTGTAAACGAAGAGAAGTATGATTTTTCAAGTTATTTTACGATTTAACTTATCATAAGTAGATTAGCGTTGCTTGTGTATTAAAACATTATGTTTTTGTGTTAAGCTATTTTTTTGACGATCCCGGTCAAGGAAAGAATAGTGAGGAAAAATTCAAATTTTTACCGAAATTTGTTAAAAATAGATTATCTATTTAATTACATAGTTTATTAAAATGAATCAAAGTGTATATTTCGTAAAATTCAAAATATGATTTTAAGATCGTGAGAACATATACGTATTTAATCAGTAAACTATATATTATATCTAATTCTGTTCGAAGTTAGACTTTCCTTCTTTTTTTTTTGTAAAACCCTCTTTTTATTAATATCTTCTTATTTCGCTGTTAGAATTAAGCATATCGAAGTACAATAGATTGGGCAGTCTGATCACGAAATTGAACCATATGACTAAACGGATTTAATCTTTGACAAATATATATCACGTGAGCGGAATATGTGGCTCCCCATCGACATATCATCAAAGTATGGTAAGCATAAGTCAAATCTATTAATCGTTTTTATGTATTAAGGATTAATGAGAAACAATAGAAATATACCGACATCTGATTACTCTGTATCTAATTCACCCTTTCAGGGTAACACACCAACAATTTCAAGTCCTTCAGGTGCATCACCAGCGTCATCTCTCGCTCATGAAAATTCAAGCACTTATCAAGAACAAATCTCTAGCTTGAATACAAATAAAGACATTGATTATAAGGTCGTGAATAAGCATTTAGTAAACCAAGAAGATACATTAAAGCTTCAAGGAGGCGATATTTCGAGACATATTTATCATCAAATGGAAAACACCAACAAGACAGGGAGGAGGAGAACTAGAAGCTCTTCTTTTTCAGCTTATTTGACCGAATCAAGAAGAGAGTCTGCTGCCAGTGATATTAATGTTCCTGGTGGATTTCGTAGAGAGTTTTTGATTCATAAATCTTTACAAAATAAACAGGAACCACCAAACTTTTTGACTAGTAATTTTATCGAATTCTTGAGTATTTATGGTCATTTTGCAGGTGAAGATTTCAGTGAAGACGAAGGGGATATTAAATCATATGAAGAGGTTTTTGATGAAGAAAGCCAGCTTTTACCTCGTCGTCAAAATATAGTTTCTAAGGAACAACAAAAAGGTACTGCTTCTGTTGGGAAGACTTTCTTCTTGTTATTCAAATCTTTGGTAGGTTCAGGTGTACTTTTTTTGCCTAGAGCATTCTACAATGGTGGCTTGATATTTTCAATAGCAACTCTTTCTGCCTTTGGACTTGTTACTTGTTTTTGTTATTTTATTTTGATTGATGCCAAAAAGACATTGAAATTAACGTCTTTCGGTGAATTAGGATACAAAACACATGGTAGGATTTTAAAGATTTTTATTTCAATATCCATTATATTGTCACAGGTTGGTTTTGTCGCAACTTATATCCTTTTTACTACAGAGAATATGACGTCGTTTTTACAAAATTTCCTAGGCTGGGAATCGATTAATGCAATTAATATAGTCATCGTGCAATGTGTTTTATTAATTCCATTAGTATTGATCAGAAACCTTACCAAATTGTCTTTAATTTCTTTGATTTCATCCATCTTTATTGTTATTGGATTGTTGATCATATTCTATTATTCCGGTATTCAACTTCTTTCTGAAGGGTTTGGACCAAATATTACGCAATTCAACGCAAATAGTTGGACGATGTTAATCGGGGTTGCTGTTACTGCTTTCGAAGGAATTGGACTTGTTTTACCTATTGAATCATCTATGGCCCAACCTGATAAATTTCCATTAGTTCTTCTGGTAAGTATGGCTATAATAACACTATTATTTGTTTCTATTGGAAGTATTGGATATGCATCATATGGTGACCAAGTTAGATCAATTATTATCTTAAATCTTCCAGAAAGTAGTCTTGCAGTTCAATCAATAATGGTGTTATATTCAATAGCTGTATTTCTAACTGCACCCCTCCAACTATTCCCGGCTATTAGAATAGGTGAATCTATGGTATTTAATTCTTTCATCTTCAAAAGAAGAGATGAAAGAAAAGACAATCATGGAAGATTATATTACAATTCTGGAAAATATAATAATAGTGTCAAGTGGATTAAAAATTTTCTAAGGGGTACTAGTGTGGTTGTCATTTGTATAATTGCATACTTAAATGCCAATCAAATTGATAAATTTGTTTCATTTAATGGTTGTTTTGCATGTATTCCGTTAGTTTACATTTATCCACCATTAATTCATTTAAAAACTATAAAAGAAAAGGAAGAAATTTCAAGAAAAGATAAAATCTTGAGAATATTGGACAGTTTATTAGTAGTTGTTGGCATATGTATTGTTTGCTACTCTTCTTATCAGATAATGTTTTTAAATTAGTACCAACTACCAACTCTTGCATGCAAGAAATTGCAATTAAATTATTGCTCTGCATATAATATAATACTATTTTTTTTATTCATTGTAGTTTACTTTTAAATAGTAGACAAAGGGTTATGTCAAAGAAACGCAAGCAGGGAAGTATAGAGGGCGACTTTTCTCTTATACAATCAGTGGCTCCTGTTAAGAAGCTATTAAGTTGTCAAAGATGTAGGTCTCGGAAAGTAAAGTGCAACTTTGAACATCCATGCTCAAATTGTGCTAAAGTTAGTGCAGAATGTGTTCAAATTACTAATGATATGAGAAAAAAGAGACCTCCTGCTAATTATGTGTCTACACTTGAAAAGAAGATATCCAGTTTTTCAAATTTCTTTGAGCAGTATAATAAATTAAACTCGGCAGATCTGAAGCGTCAATTTATAGAACAGTTTAACACCGAGGAATTAATGGTTCAAGATCTTCCTCAAGATATTCCAGATCACTCAATTTATGATTCAGCTGAAGATAGAGCTGTATATGGACCTACTAGTGTGTATGATGATAATATTATTTTAAAAAATTCTAAGTTTTTTAAGAACGAAGAAGCTACGATAAATATTCTAAACAAAGACCCCGACATATTACAATGTATTAAATTGTTCTTCACTTGGCAATATCCCGACCATAATATGTTTATCTTTAGAGAATCTTTTTTGACTGACTTTTTTAATCCAAAGTCACAGAATTTATACTGCTCGGAGATCTTAATCTACTCAATATGTGCATTAGGTTCTAAAATGGCAGATAATGATGCCATATATTCTAGATCAAGCAATTTTTATAAAGAAGCGAAGTCACGGTTATTGGCTCAACTTGACCAACCTTTGATTACTTCTTTACAAAGTTTTCTATTATTGGCATTTTATGATATATGTAATGGATCCAATTCAAGCAGTTGGATGCTCTCAGGAAATGCTATGAGAATGGGTTTTGATTTGGGGTTTCAGCTAAATCCCAAAGTTTGGTTTTTGAAATCTAAAGAGGATTTAAGTAAATTGGATGTCGCTATACGAAGTAGAATTTATTGGGGAAGTTATATGGCAG
Organism: Schwanniomyces pseudopolymorphus; assembly: GCA_030583345.1. Classification (NCBI taxonomy): domain Eukaryota; kingdom Fungi; phylum Ascomycota; class Pichiomycetes; order Serinales; family Debaryomycetaceae; genus Schwanniomyces; species Schwanniomyces pseudopolymorphus. The sequence goes on along the minus strand of JAJMIA010000017.1, from coordinate 35,906 downwards.
ATCATTTTATAAGTTTGTTGCTAGGTAGACCATCTTTGTTGAAAATGTCTGATGCGACAATACCAGAAACAGAAGCATTGCCAGATCTAGAGTGGATTGATGAATATATGTATTCAGGCCCAAATGGGAAGGATACAAAAGACATAACATATATATCAAACCCATTAAAGAAGATTATTAATTTAATTAATATATCAGAAAATATGCTTAATGATATATTCACGAAATCTGATATTGAAAATGATCAGAAAACAAGCGAAGAATTGAACTTATCATCCAGAGTAGACAAGTTATATGAGTATAACGAACAGATTATGAAATGGAGAAATAGTTTACCCGATGACTTAAAATGGGATAAAAAGTCATTAATTGAGACAGGTGATAATCCAACTTTGAGTTGCATAAGATATTATTACTACATTTTAATTATCTGTCTTAATCGCCCCTTTATTGGTATTACTAAAGATACATTTGAACCTGAACATGCCCATGAACTATCACCATTTGTTATTTGCTCCAATGCCATTGATGATTTATACGAAGCAATAAGGAAGTTTAATTCGGTACACGGTCTTAGAAGAGTTTCAATATTTATTGTCTACTGTACGATCTTGTCAATCTCAGTTATATTATTAAGTAATACTAGTCAAATGCTAGTTAATGAAAAGAAGGAGAAGTTACAGTTTTTCATGAATGTTCTTCAAAGTTGTTCAAAGACATGGAAGCTTGCTGAAAAGTCTTATAACTTGATTAAAATTAAATTAAGATCTAAGTACGAGAATGTCCACGAGGAAGTAAAAAACTCAACGAATGTAAATTCTGACCAAGTATTGAAATCCGAGTCTAAGGGTACTATTGAATTAGAACATAAGAGTTTGTCTACAAGATCCAATGAAATTAACGAAGAACCACCGAAGAGAGGCTTTGCTAATTATAAACCAGAGGAAATGGTCGTCATCAATTCTAATTCGACCAATCAAATTCCAACTTACCAACAACTGAATATCCCAAACTTTAATCCAATCAGCAACGGAACTAGCTCTTTAAATAGAACCATCGCAGAAACAAACACAGAATTATTATTTGATGAAAATTTAGATTTCTTTGGGGGACCTCCTGTGCTCATGACATCAGATTTATTCAATGAGGATTGGGAATCTTTTTTTCCAGATTATGTTTTTAATGAAAAGAATTAAATGTGATTGAGTCACGAAATAAATTATTACTTGTATATAGTTATGTCACTTTATTTATTATCATGTATTTATAATCCTTGTATTAAAAAATTTCGTTTCCATAATTTGAATTCGGAGGAGAAAACAAAAGTCAACGGCATGAAACCTCGTAACTACTTTCAATGTTGAAAATTGTCTTAAATTAGTAACTGTAATTTCTACAATATTATAGTTTAATTTTAATATTAATTAAAATCAATTATATATATATATATATAGAATCTAATCTTCATCATCCCAAATTGATTCGTCTACAAAATAATGCCAACTGAACCCATTCCAACTACTAATAACACCGATAGAACAATATATACTAACAACCATCAACTTCATAAATTCAAGTTGTTGGAGAAATTTTAATCTATGTTGAAATATATCAAATATGGTAACAACAATAATAATAAGTATTAACCCTAATATGTACCAATTCGAGACTCTATCAAGAATAATCTCTCCATAACGCTGAGCTTGCTTAGGAACCCTAACAACTCTCTTAAAATTGAAATAGTATATGATATACCACAACATTGTATATACAACTTTTATGATCCATTCTTCGCATGTAAATATTAAAGGAAATAAAGAGACATGCCCACTGCTGACGAGTAAATTAAATGGTCCAAGTAATTTCATGTCTCTACTAACGAGAAAAGAGATTGGGAAGATAATTAATAAAATTGCCTTTTCATGTACATGCCAACCAAATAAGAAAGAGGCATACCCACATAAAGTTAAAGCCCCAATAAATCTTCTAAATGTGGGTTGAATGAATAATGGAATCAAGGCCATAATTTGATAAAATAAGGTCAAGAAAAATGTAATTTGAGGCGTGATTGTTGGTAGAATTAAAAATTCTATATCTCCAACAATACCTCTTGTAGAAGATTTAATTAACTCTGCATCCTGAAGTAAACTTGGATGAAATTTAAAAATTTTAAGCAAAAGCCCACGAGACAAAGGGATTCTATTATAAACTTGAATTAAGCTTCTGTCTAGAAATGAATATATAGCCCAGACATTGGGTGCCCAGTAGGCATGAGTTAATCCTCTACTAAAAGGAAAAAGTCTGGAAAGTAATTGTGGCATTACTTGATAGTAGACGAATGGGCCAAATGCTACAGTAAATACTGCGATAACCACACTTCCAAGCTTGATCAAATTCCACCATTGAACAATGTTTAACAAGTTAACGAAAAAATTCTTCTTCTTATCATATCTGAAATTTAAGCAATACGACCTTAAAAGAAATATGAAGACTGCTGGTGCAAGATATGAATAAATATGTTTGAAACAAAGAAGAACAGAAAACCAAAATCCACACATTAAATACTTCTTCAATCTTGCACAATTGATCATTAATACTAAGAGTCCGAACATCATCCCATTATATTGAAAATGAATATGGTCGATAATCAATAATCCTGGTGACAAGGAAAGTGACGATGCAACAGCATAAGCCCTTCTAGCAGCGCTATGTGACTTTGCTGTATTCATATACCATTGTAATGCCACAAATAACACAATTTCACTTACAATTACTGTAATTCTCTGGAAATATATCGTCGGAAGCCCATACATACCCATTTCAACGATATCTAAGCACCCATCATTTTTAACTGTCCCAGGAACAAAAAGAGATAACAACCACTCGAAATAAGCAAAAAAGGGGGGATAATCAAGTGTCCACTGTGAAGTATTCTCTATATACCATTTGGATATAGGCAAATTGTGTGTTATAGCTAACCAATTTCTGTGCACGTCAAAATCAGTAGAATGGTAGCTAGTAAATAAGAATGCTTTCAATGCCAAAGACACCAACCATATATTCAAAAGAGAGTAGCCATGCCTCTTTTTCTCAGTGCTCTGTGTCGCATTCATTAACTCGTTCTTTAATTGATGTGTTGATGAATAGTTAGAGACGCAACTTTTGAAAAATCAACACTTATTATGAGAGATACCTATCAGCACGACTTCCTACGAACACCGACACTACTTTTTATATACATATATATATGTATATATAACTTACATCATATTATAGACAGTTACTGCCATACTAGTACAAAACCTTACTTAGTGAACTGAATTATCAGAAATGTCTCTTCTATTTGAAGATAGATAGCCTAAATCAAGAGATCACATGATACATCACATGATTGACTAAAAATTTCATTTTCATGATTTGAAATGTTGACAACATTGGTGTTATTTAATTCTAACGTAAGATAGATATGTCAACTGAAAATAAAAGAGTCGAATCAGACGCTGCAGAGTTGCTCTCTTCATTGTCTTTAGATAAGAAGGTCACTGACGAAAAAAAGGAAGTGGTTGAGCCAAAAATTAAGCAAGAAGAGGGAACGGCTACAAAGGAGGAGATAAAAAAAACAGAAGATGTCGAAGCAAATAAAGAAGGCGAAGAATCAAATTTAATCAAATCTACATATGAAGTTAAAGTTAAGTTGGCAGACTTACAAGCTGACCCTAATTCTCCATTATTTTCTGTCAAATCATTCGAAGAGTTAGGATTAACGGCTGAATTATTAAAGGGGTTATATGCCATGAAGTTTAATAAGCCATCCAAAATTCAAGAAAAGGCCTTGCCTTTATTGATCTCTAACCCACCTAGGAACATGATTGGTCAGTCACAATCGGGTACAGGTAAAACTGCAGCCTTTTCCTTAACCATGTTATCTAGAGTAGATGAAAACGAACCAATGACTCAATGTATCTGTTTAGCTCCTACTAGAGAATTAGCTAGACAGACTTTGGAAGTCATCAGCACTATGGGAAAATTTACTAAGATTACAACACAATTGGTTGTTCCAGATTCTATACCAAAGGGACAATCTACCAATGCCCATATCTTAGTGGGTACTCCAGGTATTCTTATGGATTTAATAAGAAAGAAGAGTATAAATGTAGCAAAAGTCAAGGTATTTGTTTTGGATGAAGCCGATAATATGTTAGATGCACAAGGTTTAGGTGACCAATGTGTTAGAGTTAAAAGAACGTTACCAAAGACTACACAATTAGTTTTATTCTCGGCTACTTTCCCAACGAAGGTTCGTCAATATGCTGAAAAGTTTGTTCCTAATGCTAATTCTTTAGAATTAAAGCAAGAAGAATTAAATGTTGATGGTATTAAACAATTATATATGGATTGTGATTCCGAAGCTCACAAGTTCGTTGTTTTATGTGAATTGTATGGTTTGTTAACGATCGGATCTTCCATCATCTTTGTTGAAAGAAAGGACACTGCTAATATGTTATATGCCAAGATGAAGGCCGAGGGGCATACTTGTTCTATTTTACATGGTGGTTTGGAAACTTCTGAAAGAGATAGACTTATTGATGATTTCCGTGAAGGCAGATCTAAAGTTCTTATCACAACAAATGTTTTGGCTAGAGGTATTGATATTGCTTCTGTTTCCATGGTGGTTAACTATGATTTGCCTGTAGATAAGGATGGTAGACCAGACCCATCAACCTACTTACATAGAATCGGTAGAACTGGTAGATTTGGTAGAGTTGGTGTATCTATTTCATTCGTTCACGACAAGAAATCTTATGATATTTTGATGAAGATTAGAGATTACTTTGGTGGTATTGAAATGACTAGAGTTCCAACCGATGATTGGGATGAAGTTGAAAAAATTGTGAAGAAAGTTCTCAAAAATTAAAAGTGGTATATATTAAATGGTAAATAGAAATCTTTCAGTAATAGATATATTGGTCATTTAATGATCGAAATATGCGATGAATAAATTTTAAGAGATGTAATTATATTTTTAATACAGATAGAGCAATTAATATCTTATAAACTATATACAATAAGCAGATTTGGTATTTCAATCTAACTTAAGAAATTGCTTTGATCTTTGTGGTAATCTCTTCGATACAACCTCCCAATCAATACATTCCCAAACATTATCTAAGTATTGTTGCTTACCAAAAACACCATAATCTAAAAGATAATTTCTTGGGGAAGCATCAATACATAATAATGGTAACAACTTCTTATCACTGAAAACAGTACTAGCTTCAGCTTCCTCTACCGTACCCAATACTAATTCGTCAATCTCCTTTTCGAGAGTGAATATTTCTTCATGATCTTCTTGAGCTTCACCCTTGACGTTTTTTCTTTCTTCTTGCTTCTTCTTTAAAGATGCTAATCTAGCTTGCTTTTGTAACTTTAGTTTTGTCATTTGACCAGATCTTAAGGAGTCATCAACAACACCTGCATTATAAGTGTTAACTACAGATAAATTGTTATAAATTGGACTCTTTGAAATATTATTCGAAGAATTCTTCAAGGAAAATTCACTGAGATTACTTTCGGCAACCAACCAGACTGATCCATCACCTTTTATAGCCTTTGCAGAATTTAATAATAAAGTTCGGAATTCATCCATGGATCCAAATGAGTCTTGAATCCAAGAGTTTAAAATTTCATCTTTTGGTCTGTTCACGTAGTCCAATGTGGAAGTTTTAAGCAATTCTATTTCTTCACAATTTCTTACACGTGCATCAGCAAATTCTTCATCACTAGGCTTTAAAGATTCCATATAAAACTGTAAGTTGTGTACTAATGTGGCATATGCATATATTCCATACAATTCTTGTTTATTGATAGTCATGGAAATTAAATCATTCAAGTCAGAAGGTGGGTTCTTAAATTGGTTATCTTCTAAAAGTTGGTTCAATCCTTCGATCAACTGGTTTCCTCTGCTAAACCATAATTCATTGAGAGCTTTGTTAGATAATAAACCTTTGAAATTATCATTAGCAATTCTTATATTATCCAAGGTTGATATAGAAGGAAGTTTATAAGATGTAAATCTTATAGGTTGAAATCTACCTATGACCGGTCTTACCAAGCTTCTAGATGATTTATACATGATGTTGAAGTTAACGTTTTCTAATTTCTTCTATGAGCCAAAAATTGAAAATTTTGAGGTTGAAAAAAAAACCTGCTTTTTGTGTAATAATATATTCACAGAAATTTAGACTAACATTTACGCAAAATGGAAATACATATGTTTGGTGTTTACTAATAAAGTATATTAAAGTATACAAAATATACAGAAAATTTTTAGTGAATTTAATATGGAACAAATAAATCGTGAAAGGTCATTAGTAGATTGAAAATCAGGGTGATTTCTATAAATACATAATATGCTTAATTAAGCACTACTCCAAAAATCATAAGTATCTGATGTAGCTTTGGGGATTAAATTTTATCTATCTATCTATCATCATCTTCTAACCTTGAGACTTTTAACTCTTCTTAATAAGGAAGACCCTTGTCCAAGACCATCATCGCTGTCAGCATACATATCCTTATGGGATAAAACATTATCTGCATCAGCTGATGGTCTTCTGGTATTATTCTCACTATTACTGTTCTTACGCAACCTAGATACAATAGACTTCTTTCTAGATAAGCCACCATTAGATGTATTAAGATAATCATCATTTATTTTTGGTGCAGGTGCACCATCAACAAATGTAGACGACCCTAAACCAGCAGTTGTCGAACCATGTATTGGTTCGGCCTTGGTATTAGCACTGAAGTTGACAACTGATGGGTTTTTATCGGACACATATAATGACTTATCATCATTGCTTGGTAACAGTTCGCCCCCTGGCACCTTTTTAACAGTTGGCTTACGCCCAATAATTTCATTTTGATCAGCATAATTACCAAACGCTAAATTGACTTGAGCCTTTTTATTAACGGCGTTTGATCCTTTGATAGAGTTGTTAGGGCCATCAACTGGAAAAGCCATGACAGGGGCAGCTTTTACATTTTTATTACGGTGTGGAGTACACGCATCAAAAGGTCCATCGTGATGGAATCCACCACCAAAGAATCCTGTTACATCCAACTTATCAATTGTATCCATGTTCTTTGACTTAACCGGTTCTGGCTTCTTTTTAGGGGATTTCGATTTAGATTTATGACTTCTTCTTTCTTTATCTTTGTGAGTACGGCTGTGTTCCTGATGAGGTCTAGAACCATCAGAATGCGACCTGTGGGCTCTGGATGAGCTATGGTATCTTGATGAGGTTGGCTTTTCTTGTGGATATTCTCCACGCGATCTATCACGTCCTGCAGCCTCTTCATAGGATGGAGGGGGTGGAACTTTGGTCTTTGGTGGTCTTGGTGGTGTTTGTTGTGATCTTGATTTTCGAGGAATAGGTGGTGGATCGCGGTGCTTAAATGTTGGCTCTTGCATTGCTGCCGCAAATGGGTTATTTGAGGACATTCGGCTAATAATTTGTTAGTATATGATAAAAGAAAAGTCAATATTCACTCAGAAATGTGTTGCGATGCTTTATATCAGACACATTTTAGATTTGCTGATTATACATTGGCGGAGTCATGCGCAATACCCCTAGATGTGGGGTCACGTGTCACACACGTAGCATTCAATGACTGAGTTTCATATTGACAACATGACAAATACTTACTTGTTACCATAATTGACACTACTGTCACTACCTGTTCTTGTAGGTCTGGTGGGAAATTCTGGTCGACTGAAAGTTTCTCCTACAGGGGAGGCATAGCCACTATTTTGCCCACTATGTGAACTGTTTCCAGTATAATTTAAATTAACATTCATATTAACTGGTTGAAATGGTTCATCATCATCAGAAAGATCAAGAAATTGCTTGTTCTTCTGAATCCATTCATCGAAGTTTGAGCCTTTGCCAGTAGAGGATACAGAATTAGTAGAACGATTGGCCTGCATAGGTTGTTCATACTGTCTGAACGGATTATTAGATGATAATCGTCTTAATGATTCAGACGAATAGTTGATAGCGTTCGGCTGTTGATACATCTTTGTAGTTATCTGTTTCTATTACTGAATGTGTTATTGCTTACTAATTCGAACTCTTTTCAGATGAATATGGCTCTTTGGTATTACAATCTGATACTTGATTTTTTGTCTGTTTTACCGCTAATGAAGTAGTATGAATATTAACGTTAATAACCAGTAGGACAGCTAAACCTTCTTTTGAAAACTTAATATTAATTTGAATACAAAGTCTCGTCCACGTGAATAATTCAAGACTTTATTATGATACTCTGAGTAGAGAAAAGTTAGATTCGTCGTTAAATGCCTTCTGTAAATATAATTATGTTAATCTATAACAACAGTTTTACTTAAATTCAGTGAGAGAAAAAGATATCATTTCGTCAAAATCATGTTTATTGTCTCCTAATTCAATCAGAGAAAAAAATCCCGCACACGACCAAACAATATATCGCTTGTCAAAGACGCGTTAATGCATCATGGTGGTAATCAATTCAGACAATTGGTATTCTGAATATTATGTGTGTATTGTACACACGGTACTTCCTTCAGAGGTGCAAGATAATTCATATATAACAATCCTATAAACTTATAAACCTACAAAAATATTTGGATGGAAATTATATTCCGCTACTTTTAGCAATTATCAAATATCACAGCCTACAAATTGAACCTGTACAGAACGTTTGAAAAATGTGATTAATTTAATAATTAACGGTTATTGACAAGAAAATTTTCCTACGCCCATAATATACCTATTCTTATATTTACCTAATTAAAATATATTGGCACCAATTGGAACATCCCATAGAGCCCATTTCATCTGTTAATTGTCTTATAAAAGATATAATAATACGCTATTATTGAGCTTACTACGAGGCTCCTGAAATTTCTTCACGACACGACTTGATCGCTTTGAACAATTCAACCTGCAAGTGATGCGTCGTCTATGAGAGACAACAGATATTCGACGTTGAGATGTTTTCAAACGTAACCTAAGCGGCCAATTGGTAACTAGTTTCAATTACTGGAATAATTCAATCATAGCGCAAATATATCTCACTCAGCCTCATGCATTCAAATCTAGACTAGTATGTACTGTTAGTGACGAATATATTTATCAAGGGGTCATAACATACTTGTTTCTTATTGAGTATTGGAAATTAATTGAAATGCTTCTAATTTCAATTATAAATTATTTACATATATAAGTAGACTAGTTTCATTTTGAACGTGGCTTCCCCAATGGATATTTTAGCCTCTATAAATTTATTTCGATAATTGGAAAATACGACTCTACATAAATTGGTTAAAAAAATATGGTAAGATTAGACTCTTAATTGTTTTTATCGTTATATCAGAATTACTATTGAATTATAACTATGACAAAAATTTGATAATTTTAAAATGTAGAGATTTCAATATTTGTTATACTAGAGTATACATTTATCAGGTACCTAGGGGAATTATAAAGTAAGTTTAGTAATGTGTAGTTAGTTTTATGTTGATTGAAAGATATAACAATTGTACGCTTCAAAAATTCAATACTTTATTAATTTAAGTCGAATATTCAAAAATATATCTACAGGCATAATACATTTTAGAACATATAAGCTATAATAATAAGATTGTTCCCCTAAGCCAAGAGTGTAGACGATTTAGATTAATTTGTATATATCATGAAACTCGTTGCTCTTGGGGTTCAAATCAATAACCAATCGAATTTTCAAATAGTATTGTTGATAGTATGGTCCTGATTGTTATTATTTTTGACATAATAATCTTGACAGTCCTTAAATAGAGTGAGATTACAGTAATTTTAATTTTTATTATTATACGGATATGAAAATCGTGTTCTTAAATTTCCTCCTAAACTTGTATTTGTTATAAAGATATATTATTGCATCAGCTTAGCAGATCCAGATGTGATAGGAGATGAATATTATACTTTTTGATTCTCAAATTTAGAGGACTATAAATCATGCCCAGAGTATTTTCATTACATATTCTATACCATTACTTGTTATTCCACAGGTGCTTTGGTTTTGTTTTGCATTTTAGAATTCTTTTTAAATACAGATGTTTAAACTGGTGGATAATCCACATACTAAAATAATTGAATTAATTGATGCACTCAATCTTATATATGGCGGGTTTAATGATACTTCAGAGTTAGCAAGATTACGCACTTGAAAGGATGATTCTTACCTACGGTATGCTATTGTATAATAATAAATCTTTTATGGAATTACAGTAAATTACTTCAATAAAGGTTTCAATATATTCAGTGATTAGAGCTAAACAAAAATTGAACGAGGCAAGATTTCAATGATTCTTCAATAAATATAAGATTGGAATACCAAACCCAAAATTATAGATCGAGCATAATTATATTTCCATAATCACATTAATGAATATCATTTAGAGACTTTTAAAAATGAAAATTAGCAGGTAAAAAAAAAGATTAGCCGCACGAAAATGTCAATCGATTATTTCACTATGTGTCAGAGAGAAAGGATAATGTCTAGTAGTATCAAGATGCTCATGAAGAAAATTGAGTATTGATCATTTGATGGCAGATACAAGGAAACTAACCTCCGAGATACCGTAAAATATTGGGATGATCAAGTATCAGGCAACATCACACGGCAACTACATCACACAAGATACATGCATAAATAGAAAAATGGCCAATGATATTCTAGGTAAAATTTTATATGCAGAGAGAAATGGGTTGCATTAAAAAGGCAAGCCATTCACCGCACGGAAAAGTTTTTGTAGATAAACAGTCCCCCTCAATTAATGGTAAAGATTATGAATATCATACTGGAAATATCTACATAATGATATATGTGTTTCTATTGGGTGTATAAATAAAACTCTCCTTTCGTATGATAAGCTATGCACAATATAATATTAAGATATATTTTTGAAAATGATCCAAATCGAACTTCGATGGCGTTTAACGGTTTACAGATGATGCCTATGAAAATTTCCTAATCTAGATTTTTTTTTGATGCGGCTTACTATTTTGATAGATATATCCCTAGCCATCGAAATACTATCATAAAAGTTTTCCTCCTTTCTCTTTCTTTTCTTCTACACCCTCAACCATGACGGCTTCTGAAGTAGAAAAAAAGCAAGTAGAAAGTGACTTAGAGGGGAAGACTGTTGATGAATCTGTGAACGAACAAGTTATCTCCGAAGAGGAAAAACCTACCAATATAATTGATAAAATCGGATTAAGGTTTAATGCTGAAATTAGAGGTGTTGAAAGAGTCCCAGAAGATAAAAGGGTTGATACATCATTATTATCACCACTCACTATGTTTTTATCACCAAACTTGGCTATTTCTGCATTGTCGACTGGTGCTTTAGGTCCAACATACTATGCATTGGATTTCAGAACTTGTGTTATTACCATCGTTATTTGGTCTATCATTTCTGCATTACCAGTTGGTTTCTATTCAGTCTTCGGTATGAAGTCTGGTTTAAGACAACAAATTCTTTCCAAATACTTCAGTGGTCCTTATATGGGATCACTTTATGCATTTTTTAACGTTATTTCTTGTATTGGTTGGAATGCTGTTAATGCACTTCCAGCTGTGCAACTTTTGTCCTCCATAGGTCCATTACCTCCTTGGGCTGGGTGTTTGATTATTGTTTTTCTTACTTGTATTTTAGCTTTATTTGGGTACAAGACCATTCATATTTACGAACGTTATTCATGGATTCCAAACTTTATCATTTATTTGATCATCATTGCTAGGTTAACCAAATCTGGTAACTTTACCTGGGGAACTATGGAAACTGGTACCCAAGAAGCTGGTAATGTTTTAAGTTTTATTTCTACCATCTTCGGGTTCATTGCTGGTTGGTCTCCATCGGCTGCCGATTACACCGTATACATGCCTAGCAATACCCCATCGTGGAAAGTCTTTTGGGCTATGGTTATCGGTTTATCCGTTCCAGGTATTTTTGCTATGATTGTTGGAGCTGCATGTGCCATGGGTACCTACACTGATCCTACATGGAATACTGCCTGGAATGATAACGCTGTGGGTGGTTTAGTTTACCAAATTTTAGTCGTCAAAAGTTTACATGGATTTGGTGACTTCTGTTGTGTTATCTTAGCCTTATCTGCTATTGCCAACAACTTACCAGGTAGTTATTCATTATCGCTCTCTGTTCAAGCAGTATGGGAGCCTCTTGCTAAATGTCCAAGATTATTTTGGTGTTTCTTGGGTAATTTCATCTCTTTGGCTTTGTCTATCCCAGCTTACTACGTTTTCCAAGAAACAATGTCAAATTTCTTGTCGATCATTTCTTATAACGTTTCCATTTACATTGGTATTTCTTTAACCGAGCATTTTATTTACAGAAGAGGATTCGATGCCTACGATGTTACCAACTTTAACGATAGAAAAACCTTACCATTGGGAATTGCTGGTATTGTTGGTTTCTGTTTTGGTGTTGCATCCACGGTTTTAGCCATGGACCAATCATGGTACCAAGGTGTAATTTCCAGAAAGTTCGGTTCTAACGGAGGTGACATTTCGTTTGAAATGAACATCTTGTTCGCCTTTGTCGGATACAACTTAATACGTCCATTTGAAAAGAAGTATGCCGGACGTTAAGTTCGAACTCCCATTTAGAGTATCTATAAAACAATCATATTATGACTTAATTCGTAACCGAGCTTAGTGTAATTGCGTTTGATTTTGCGATAACCCACGCTATAATACTTTACTCCCGCTAAATTAATAATTGACATCTTCGATTTTAATTTTCTACATTGATTTGGATATTATAAATTATTCTTTCTTAAAACAATTCGTATTACGAAATATCCCCATAACTATCATAATCTTAATTCTTCGCTAGAACTAATGTCTTCCAATGAAAGATTGCACAAAGCCACACGGGGCCCCACTTTGGGGGGAAAGTGTGCTGATGCTATCAGGCATGAAATCCAATGCGCGATAATTGTTCCAGCTTATTGTAATTTTGTCTGGGAGCAACCCTGAGATTTATTAGGAATTGTTCATATTAATTTTTAGGCTTGAACAGTTTTCAAAAGTTTAATCTTCAATTATTAACGATACGATTATTCGGTTAAGTTTATTTCATCCTGTCCTACTAAGACATTGAATCAATTACATTCTTGATATTAGTAAGAGCACGATAACACTTGGCAAGAACTTCGTTGAACAGTTATAGTTATAGGGATCAGATAAGTACAGCAATCAGATAAGAATCGATTTACCAAATCATGGCAAATATTGAAGACAGCTTAGGTGCTGAAGACATTAGATTGAGACAAAACAAGGCCAGAACTCATTATTGGCAGAGATGGGGTCCTTATTTGGCTGAAAGACAATGGGCTACCGTGAGAGAAGATTACTCGCATAATGGTGACGCTTGGTCTGATTTTCCCTTCGAACACTCCAAATCACGGACTTACCGTTGGGGTGAAGATGGGTTAGCAGGTATTTCCGATACACATCAATTGATCTGTTTATCAATGGCTTTATGGAACGGTGCTGATGAAATCTTGAAAGAAAAGGCATATGGTCTTACGAACTCCCAAGGTAATCATGGTGAAGATGTGAAGGAATTGTATTACTATTTAGATAATACCCCTACACACTCTTATATGAAATACTTATATAAGTATCCTCAAACTAAATTCCCTTACAAACAATTGATAGAAGAAAATGCTAAAAAAACAAGATTGAATCAAGAATTTGAAATTACAGACACTGATGCTTTTAAGGACAACAAATATTTTGATGTTGTTTTTGAAATGGCGAGGGACGACGAAGATATCGAAGAGCTTTACTTTAGAATTACCGCATATAATCGAGGCTCTGAGCCAGCTCCACTTTATATTATGCCTCATTTGGTTTTAAGAAACACTTGGGCCTGGGGAACTGAAGAATCACGTAAACTAAAACCAAAATTATCTAAATTAGATGCTCATACTATTGAAATTGAACACGGTAAATTTGGAAAAAGATATTTCCTGTTTGCCCCTTCTCCTGGTATTGAGGAAGACCTGAATGATATTGAACCAAAACTATTATTTACAGAAAATGAAACTAACACTGAGCTTTTGTACGGTCAACCAAATAAGCATGATTATGTCAAGGATGCATTTCACGATTATATTATTGATGGTAAAGAGGAAGCTGTGAATCCTGAAAACACCGGTACAAAGACATGTGCTGTATTTGCATTTGATGAAAATGGAGGTGTCCCAGCTGGTGATTACGTCACCCTTCGTTACAAGCTTAGTAAAAAGATCGAAGAAGTTGATGAATATGAATTAGACCAGGTATTTTCAAGACGTCAAGATGAAGCGGATGCGTTCTACTGGAAAATTTCACCATTCCCAATTAATGATGAATTGAGACAAGTTCAAAGACAAGCCTTCGCGGGTCTTCTTTGGACCAAACAGTTTTATCATTTTGTTCATAATTATTGGTCAAAAGGTGACCCAAACACCCCACGACCACCAGAGAACAGAGCAAATGGTAGGAATAGAGATTGGAAACATTTGTACATTGAAGATATTTTATCTTTACCTGACAAGTGGGAATATCCATTCTTCGCTGCTTGGGATACTGCATTCCACTGTATTCCTTTAGCAATGATTGATCCGGAATTTGCTAAAAAGCAAATTGATTTATTAACCAGAGAATGGTACATGCATCCAAATGGTCAGATCCCAGCTTATGAGTGGAATTTCTCAGATGTTAATCCTCCAGTGCATGCATGGTCAGCGTATAGAATTTTTAAAATTGAAAGAAAAATGCATGGGACTGAAGATTTGGACTTTTTAGAAACAATTTTTCAAAAGTTGCTTCTCAATTTTACATGGTGGGTCAATAGAAAAGATTTCAACGGTAACAATGTTTTTGAAGGTGGGTTCTTAGGCTTGGATAATATTGGTGTTTTCAATCGTTCTGAAGAACTTCCAACAGGTGGTAATTTAGAACAAGCCGATTCTACTGGTTGGATGGCTTTCTTTTCTTTACAAATGTTAAACATTGCTTTGGAATTAGCGAAAACGAGACCTATCTATGAGAACATTGCCTCGAAGTTCTTCGAACATTTCCTCTTGATTGCGGATGCAATGACATACAAAGATGCTCCAGAGGGTACTGTTCAAACTGAAAAATCATTATGGAATGAGGATGACCAATTCTATTATGACGCTATTAATTATGGAGATAGATCTGTTCCTCTTCCAGTCAGATCGTTGGTTGGATTGATTCCATTATATGCCTCTTTGACATTGGAACCTGATTTACTTGACAGATTCCCATCGTTTAGAAAGAGACTCAACTGGTTCATAGAGAATAGGAAATCTGTTGCAGAAAGAAATATTGCATCTATGGAAACTCGTGGTGTTGGTGAGAGACTATTGTTAGCATTAGTTGATAAAGATAGATTGATTGCAATCTTAGAGAAGATGCTTGATGAGGACGAATTCTTATCCTCCTACGGTATTAGGTCTTTGTCAAAGCACCACAAGGATCATCCTTTTGAAATGGATGTTCATGGTGAGAAATATATTGTTGAATATTTACCAGGTGAATCTGATTCAGGAATGTTTGGTGGTAACTCTAACTGGAGAGGACCAATTTGGTTTCCCGTTAATTTTCTTTTAGTTGAAGCTTTGCAAAGATTCTATTTGTATTACGGCCCAGAATTGAAAGTCGAATGTCCTAAAGGATCTGGTGACTACTTGAATTTAGCACAATGTGCACAAGAAATTCAACATCGTTTGATGTCTTTATTTGTTCCGGATGAAGAAGGAAATAGAGCATGTAACGGTGGTTGTGATCTTGTTAACAAGGATCCTCTCTTCAAGGATTATGTTCCATTTTATGAATATTTTGATGGTGATACTGGGAGAGGTTTGGGTGCTTCTCATCAATGTGGTTGGACTGCCGTTGTTGCAAAATGGATTCATGATAATGGTGTATCCTTCAGAGTACCAAAAACACCTAAATCTACCAATTCTCGTAGGTCATCTGTTTATTTGCACAATTCAGAATGCTGTGCTGATAAGGAAGAAGAAATTAGAAAGTACTTACCTAAAGCTGGCCCATTTCACGGTAAACTAATGAGAAGAAAATCAGGAAAGTCTTTGTTTAATATGACAATTAATGCTTTAGATCTTGATGATGAAGAAGAAGTACTTCAAGACAATGCCGTTAGACAAATGCTTAATCGTGCTGAGGGTACAAGTGATTCCTTACATGAATTGACCCCTACTAAATCTAGGGGTTCAATCGAATCTAATGAAGAGACTCTTATTAGCCAAATAAAGTCAGCATTCAACAAATATAGTAGTAGAAGCCCTTATGAGGAAGTGGATCCTGATGAATTCGTTACTAGGGAACATTAATTCTTTATTTGTTATATTTTTTGTTTCTTTTGTCTACATCAATTATATATATATATATATACTACATTATTAAATAAATTTTATGTTTTCGTATTTCTAAATGCTGGTAGTGTAGTGCATGTAGTTTCGAGAATCCTCGATTAAGTTAATTTATTAGTTCCAGGAGCTATTATAGAGTTTGTAGGTAATGTCAGATCTATTCACATCATACGAATCGGACTTTCAATTGGCCATACAAGAGGCCAGGTCAAAATTAGCACAAGTTCCAACTGTTAGCGGAAGTAAGTTGCAGATTTCTACATGGTCGAAGAATGATACTAACTAGGTATAGATGAGAGAAAGTCACATTTACAAGCAATTGAAGTTGCTACCGATGAAGCGTTAGAGATACTTGATCAAATGAGTATTGAGGTGCAAAACCTTCCAACTAGCGAAAGATCATCTTATAATGTGAAAATAAGGCAATTCAAAAGCCAAGTCGATGATAGTAAAATCAAGTTGAAACAATACTTAGACGATTTAGATAGAAGTGACTTATTCGGAGACAGATATAACGACATTCCTGATGATGAGGAATCAGGATTACATGATCAACAAAGAAAACATTTATTACAAAACCAGTCTTCTTTAGATAGGTCGTCTCAACGATTAAGAGATAGTCAGCGTATCGCCTTAGAAACCGAGTCGGTCGGAGGCAACATTCTTAATGATTTAAGATCGCAAAGAGAGCAGATTATGGGTGCCAGGGACACGTTGATGGCTGCTGATGGTTATGTCGATAAATCTATTCAAACTTTGAAGTCGATGACTAGAAGGTTAGTTGCGAACAAATTTATCAGTTATGCCATCATTGCCGTTTTAATTATATTAATATTTTTAGTTCTTGCAAGTAAATTCTGGTAGTTTTATAACAGGTCTTGTCATTATTTTGCCATATGTTTTATGTATATTCAATGATTAATGAAATTAGTAATTTTATATTTCCCATTTATCTTTTCGTCTTTGTTTCCGTCAAATAGTTTATCGCCGATTAGTAAGTCGGAATTAATTTTTTTTTTTGGAAGAACATAATGATTCATTCCTTCCATCGATATTGAAAAACCTGAATTGTACAATACATAGTAATTCAAATAGCACACATTCAATATGCTTAGAAATATTTTTAATGTCACCCATCAAATAGGCAGATCTGTTGGTATCAATAGAAGTTTAGTCAACACTAGACCGTTCACACCCATGGTAAGAATGTTCCACCAAAGTCCACCTAGCTTCCATGGACACATTCATAAACCAAACCCAGGAGAAGAACTTCATATAACATTTGTGACGAAGGAAGGAGAACAAATTACTTATGAAGTTTCCGAAGGTGATAATGTATTGGATATTGCTCAGGCCCACAACTTGGATATGGAAGGTGCCTGTGGTGGTTCTTGTGCCTGTTCCACTTGTCATATAATCGTGGACCCAGAATTCTACGATGAAATTCCAGAACCTGATGATGATGAAAATGATATGTTAGATTTGGCCTTTGGTTTAACTGAAACTTCAAGATTAGGGTGTCAAGTCAAGATGACCAAGGAATTAGATGGAATAAGAGTAGCATTGCCAGCAATGACTAGAAACTTACAATCAAAAGACTTTAATTGATCCTGTTAATAGATCCCATCAATCTAATTACAATGATGTAACATCATTACAAAAGATCTGTTATCTGTATTAGGACTGATATTTCGGTATAATAGAAATATAGAGCAGAAATGAGCTCTGTTTACGGAGTATGTCATCAAAAATGTACATAGTATGAATCACATATTTCTAGACATACAACTTTTCCGTTTGTTAATATATTCTCTTCTGTAGAAGAATTTAATATAAAAAAAAATAATATCCAATTCTTAGTCAATTATTTGGTTCAATAAATATTCTGTTACTCATATATTGAATACTCTTAAATTTTCAGAAATTTCATGTACAAAAAGTAAAAAGAGGTTTTTTTACAATTAATTTACCAATACTCTTCCATTATATCCTTTCATGGTAAAATATATTTGAATATATATATATATATTATCATTACCTTCGATATAGTGCTTACTCTAAGATAATCTTGCTTCAATTTCTAATGGGTTTGCATCCTCAGAGTTGTAAATGTGACACAAAATTAAGAGTACATAATGTTTGTTTACAGTTTTAAAAGAGTATATTTTAATTTGACTACTTCCAATATATTAAACTTGACATTATAATAACTTTCTTTGTGTATTATATAGTATAAAAGAATTATACTTTTTATTTAATAAGATCATTTCGAATATTTAGGTACATGGTTTTTTTGTTTTAGAATTGTTTCAGCATCTCAGATCAATTATTTAATATTATTGCAGATAACAAATGGAAATGAATAGAAAAAGAAATACCAAAAGTGACATTCTAGGGGATATAAATAACATATCTTATCTATCTCCCGAACGTAGAATGAAGAAGGGGAAATCCTCAGTGTCTATGAATGGATTAGACGAACCAGAAAACAGATACATTTCCCATATACCACCTCCACCATCAAGTATCAAACTGCAAGGATCCAAAGTATCTCTGGAGAATAATAGAAGATTGAGTAACATTCCTGCCCCGGCCACGTTGTCACTGAATTTGAATTTGCAACATATTAATAAATTAATTGGAATAAAAGATGTCTTGAATAGAAGACCGGAACAGAGTATTTCTACATCAAGCCTATCTCTTCGTTCAAGGTTGAGTCTAGTCGAAAAATCTTACTCAAGAGATATTAGTAGGCAAACCGAAATTAAACATGATTTGGATAGTAAAATTGGTGAATTGACGGACAAAATTGATGATTTAGAAAAAGGAGTTTTAGATTTAAAACGGATGCATAAAAAATATAGCCACAAACTTTTAGAGCTTAGAAATCAAATATCCTATCTGGAGAAGAAGTTTGAGAATTTAGAAGAGTCGGTTATGAAAAATGTGCTACATAAAGAACAGATGATCAATATTCAAATAAAAGAATTCGAAAATAAGTTGAATGATCAATATAATGAAGTAAACTTTTTATTACTTGAGGAGTTAAAAACTGCTAATACTTATAAAGATTCTAGTATAATTGAAGAAATTAAGGAGCTTAATATGAAAATTGAAACTTTGAATAATCAATTACATGAAACTAAATTAAGAAAAGATCAAACATTAAAGAGTGAATCTAAAGACCTTGAAAGGGAATTAAATAATTGTCTTGAAAGTAAATCTAATGAAATTACAAAGCTAACCAACATTTATCAGGAAAAACAAGAGGTTTTAAATGTGGCATTAAATCTGTTAAATATAATACAAAAAGATATTGAAATAATATCTCAGCAAAATGAATTCAATGAAGTAAATATAGGAAACTTAGAATCAAATTTGAGTAAGTTTGACGAAACTAAAAGTCTGTTGTTGAATGAAGTTGAAACCTCGAAATCTATATTAAACAAAACTATAGAAGAAGATAAGATATGGAAAGCAAAAGTAGAAAATGCAAAAAATACCTTCAACGATGTAAATAATAAATCTATTATTTATAAAGATCAAAAGCGTATTATTGAGAATTCTATTATGGATTATGAGGGTAAAATTAGAGTATATGCAATAATCCTGGAAATTATTGAAGAAAATATATTTTCTTTCAAAGGTACATCTTTCAAATTTAATAAAACCGTTCGGGCTAATAGTTTCCACAAGGATATTGTGGATGAATTTAGATGCTTAACTGATAGCTCTGTCAATGGATCCAATGTATCGATTTTTCTTATCGGAGAACACTTTGAATGTTTACTTGAGAATTCATTAGTTGAATGCTATAACTCATTGAAACTAAAAGCTGATAGCATCAAAAGCTGGAAGTTTAAATTTTCTTTGAAATGTCTTGGTGTTAATAATACTTGTAAAGATCTTTTGAATTGTAATAAATCAATTAAATTTGATTCATTAGCAATTAATTTGGTTCAATTGCATTCTCAAAAAATGGAAATAATTGATGTACAGTCATTGAATGAGGTTTCAGAATCTTTAAAGCAAGTAAAGGAATCCAAGTCTTACATCTTAAACCTTGAAGCGATTAGTGTGTACGATATGAAAAGTTTTGAAACTGATATTATGTTTACGGATTTATCTTATGACACGTATGAACAACAACTCAGCTACATGAGGAATTTCGCTAATCCGAATAATTCGCAAGACTTAATTTCTAAATTATTAAAATATTCATATTCAAATAGCAAATGCCTATTTCTAGCAAATATTCCGAGTACTGGAATAAACTTGGATTGGGTTGAGCAGCTCCAAGAACTAAATCACATTACTTCACCATATAAAAAATATCGCTGATTTACACGTCATTTTCATTTATTAATTAGAGATCCTATCTTTATTCTTATCTACATAGTTGAAACAAGATCATGTATGATGCATTTTAATTCTTCAGTAGTTCCAACATTTAAATCCAGCTTTTGGGATTGTTGAGTTTGGTTATTTGTAGTTTGGTTTTCCTTTGAGTCTTGCTTTTGACCTTCCGCTTCATTGTTCTTTGTGTCTTTTTCTTTTTTTATAATGTTATTCGGTATATTTTCTTCAGAATCGTTGGGTATTAACTGGTTTTGCAATTCTATCTTCGGTTTGTATGCACTTAAGTCATCACCTGACATATCATCATTTTGTAACATTACAGCAGGGAGTCTTAATTTAGGACCCGAATACTCCATTAAATGAGGATACATCTCAAATGTGTCGTACAAATCTTCTATATTTAATGTTACATGCTTTTTCTTAGTACTTTTTTCTTCGTAATCAGCTTGTCTCTTTTTTGAATCACCTTCATTCAATGAATTTACTGCCATAAAGTCGTTCTCGCCATATTTATTCTCTCTATATTTCACAACATCAATTGAACTTTCAATAATATTTTTTAGATAAGTTTCTAAACTTAACATTAGAATATCTAAAACTTGTGAGTTTAATCCACCAGTCAACCCATGTTCCCTCATAGTCATTAGAAGTCTCTTCGATAAATTATCATAGTCGGGTAATTCATAACATTGTGTTGCTATAGGAGTATTTATACCATTTACCACATCTTGTTGCCATTGAACTAAATTATTAACTTGTAGTTGTTGTTGCTCTTTATCTTGAATCATTGGAATTTTAGGTAACAATGAATGCCTCGTCAATGTTATAGAAGCAGTAAGTTTTCCTTTTTTCCCGCTATCTCTGGTAATGTTTTTAATTCTTCTTCTTTCTTTAATTTGCAATCCCATAATATTTTGTTTAAATTTTTCGTAATGACTGGACTTCACATTTTTGCTCTTACTAGCTCTCTTATTCCAAAAAGAAGCAAACTCATTTTGGCTATCCATAGGTCCTTCCTTTAATGAATTGGCAAAGTTCAATAATAATAATTTATTGTGATATTTCATAAGTCCATTTTTCAATAGTGGTTTAATTCTTTCGATCAACTCATTTCTAGATAATTTTCCGATTAAAAATAAGCTTAGAGTTTCGTGATATCTATCCCAATCTGAACCAAGTTTATTCTGAAATTCAAGTATGTGAGATTGTAATTCCAGTCTCTTTATAGGTTGAGCTTGGCTTACTGATGTTATGGTTGACATTCTTACTGATTTTTCGTATATGTCCTTCTTTCTATATGATTATATTGATCTCTAAAACAAAGGTTTTGTATGGGTTTAAATGAAATGTATATAGGGCTGGATTGATTGACTAATGTTGTTATAATGATGGTTGATTATTCTATGTATTCGTGGACTCGACTTTTCAACTTGATATTGGTTAAAGCACGCATCCATTTTTTAAGACAAGGATAAGAAATCGTACTTTAATTAGAATTTAGATCTACGACGTATATTATACCATTCTATGTATGTCTATGTTATAATTATCTGATGAATGTCAAGAAGAAAAATATACAAAAAACATACATCGTAACATAAATTTGTAACGAATAAAGTAAATTTTATAAGCAAAGACTTTAAATTAAATTAACCGCTCACAAAACAAAAATTAATGCAAAGTATCAGAGTTTAACTCATTATGATGGATTTTTAAGTTACCCAGTATCCAATATTCGGTACTCATACTTATCTCAATGGAATGAAGATAAGCTTTGTAAAAATTCATCGGTTTGACCAATAAAGTTACTATTACTTATAGTCTCTCCTTCTTTAAAATCAACTTGACTTAATGCATTATGTACCACATTATTAAGATAGAAATTGGAATATAATTCAAGTAACACGTTCTGAAGATTATCGATGGTATTATCTGAAATTAGCACAAATTTCAACCCTGTCAACGATTCCATAAAATGTATTCTGAATTTGGATGATGAAAATGACTTTAACACGTTATTTATGCTGGAGTCACCTAATTTTGAAGACATATTCTTTAAGGAATACAAAATTCCAAAAAGTAATTGTGAAGTGTCAGAATTGTTATTCTTATTGATTAACCCAGCATCATTTGGTTTGTGTGAGAATTCCCTATTATAGATACAATTACAGTGTCTATCGAATATAAAAAATGAATATATGGTCATTATTCTAAAATAATTTGTAGTTGTTATTCTTTCCTTCGTATTAATTCTAGAGTCGAATCCGATAACCACACTGGTAAAAAGTGGTTGACGCAAATTAGTTGTATACAGAACGGTATACCACTATATTGAATAATGTGTTAAATTTTTTCAATTACTTCAATAACCTATATTTCTAACTGAAATCGCTTCAATTAGCGTTTTTATTTAAGTTTTCTGAGTAATGTTCCAGGATTATTGTGCTCTCCATGGCGAACCTTGTATTCCAGGTTCTCTCTATTGCTGCGAAGAATGCTGGCAAGAAGAATTAGATAATAGTATAAATCAGACGAATTCAAAAGTACAATTCAAAGCAGATCAACCAGATACAGAGAAATATATATTATACGACTGCTATAAGTGTAATTCGCCACACAAGTCCAATATTTCATGTGAAGAAGCCAAGTCCAGAAGAGAGCCACATTCATGTTGCAGTTTTTACAATTGGAACGCATCAAACACTAAGTATGATGATAACAATATTAATAGCCATACGCCAGTAACGTCACCAGTTCAAATGATTCAGGAAAAAATGGTACCCTCTGATGATTTGTCTTTGTTAAAAGGTAATCAACTTATTATGACAAACTATCAGGTATGGTTGGTCAACTTGAACTCAAGGTTGCTATAAATACCTGACGGGTAGATGATTCATGACAGGATATATTTAGGATAGTTGGATAAGATTTTAAAATTATGTATGTTAGTAAATAAAATATACTAATCCATGCTGAAATAATTATATTTGATACAATTTATACCTTGTAAATTAATAATGAAATCTGAAAAGATAATAGTATCACTCAAATCGCACGATAACTACAGAGTATTCAACTACAGTAATAATCAAAAATAATATTTTATTTAATAAATTTATTTCTATTTTTCATAATTTCAGCAATCTGAATTCAGATCTATTCTCGTATAGATACTCTACACAAGCTGTGCATTTCATTATTTGTCATACCTTAAGAATAATTTAATCTCTCTTTTCCAAGTCAATGAACTTACCACCTTGGGCAAATCTTGGGTGTCTTGGATCATTGATGAATTCGTCAGAGTTCATGGAAGCAATGCTAGCCTTGTAAACTAAGAAGTATGTAATAGCAGCTATATTTTGTTAGTAATCTGGGTCCTTTAAACCTTAAAGTATGAAAGAATTTAATATAGTGATGACATCAGTGAAAGGGACTCATAAATTTTTCAGTTCCAAGAAAAATGGACCTAATTCCCCTTCATTCAATTCAATCCATTCAATTCAATTATGTCTAATATATTCAACTACACAGGGGACAGCTAATGTGGTCTTGGTATGACCCTTTCATAAATTCACATTTCTTCATAACATTCAATGATGAATGCTTAAAAATTCTTAACATTATTCTAGTTAATATTTAAATTTTACTTACCACCAGTAGCAAATGGCCAGGCGTACTTAGCAACAGGGGTTGGGAATCTAACAGCCATTTCTGAAGTATATGTAATAAAGTAATACTGAGCTATTACGCAAATGTATATTAGTTTCGTTGAAATTGAAAATGTTCGGTACTCGGATTGGATTTTGGCCAATTAAAAATGCATCAGTTGAAGGTCAGTGCACTACTACTATATACAGGATATGATATTCCCTTAACCAAGTAGTATGTTGTGGTATTAGATGTATATAGGAAGAAAGGTGGACTTACAAAGCGGACTATTACATCTATCTAGATTATTCTAAAGTGAAAGATATCAATAAGTAATATCGAATAAATTAGATTAACTGAATGTATATAATTGATTAGCTATGACTGGATGCAAAACTGAAAATTGCCTTCAAGTGGCATGTGTAATAAAGGACAGTTTAATTAATACTTTGTTTAAAGTTCATGATGAGTTTAGTATTTTATAAATACGTATTTCTGGTGTGTTGGGGCTAAACCAACAATTTGGAGCCATATCAATGGTCTTACGACATGCGACCAGTTTGCTCCAATTATCTTTGAACCATTTATCCAATTCCCTCTCCCAGCTATTAATAGTTTCTTCATTTCGTATAGTGGCTGCTACTATGGCACATTTAGTCCCCTTTTGAAAAAAGTCAAAAATAGTGCTGCATAACGCATCTACAATACTGGAATCATAGGTGATATCTGCACCTATAAGATAATCTATACCAGTAGCAGGCTCTCTTTCAAAATTATCCGATTTTTTACTGGTTGTACCCCAAAACAATTGATATGCCTTTACGTCAGGTAAATCTTTAGACTCTGGCGAGATACCATTAAGAGCAAATGTATCCGAAAGGTTATCGATTAATTCCGCAGCACCATCAGTAAGTACCACCAGTTTCAATTTCCCTATGTTCTTGTGATAATATTTAATTAAAGAAAGACCAACAAGACCAGTACCTGCACCAAGTTCTAAAACTGATGCACCTGCAAGATCTATTTGATTAGTGTTCAAATAATTAGCCAAGTATAACGCAGCTTCCCATGTACGTAACCCTGTAGTATTACTTCCAGAAATTATTTTAGGGGTTTCTTTTATTTTAACTATCGAATCTTCTTTAGTCTTGTTTCCAGAAAACCCATCAACGCGATATTGCAATAAATCTGAGTCTGTGGGACCCTTTTCGGTAGAATTAAGAATCTCAGGGGAACATGTTATTTCGTATGCTTCTTCCAATACTTCATAGCTATTGGATTCTAATAAATTAATATAAGATCTTAATATTGTCCTGACATAGTATGGATTTAAGTTTGAGATGCCGATAAGATGTTGAAAAAATTCCGACTGAAACTCCAAGTCAGCTATCAAGTCCAACTCAATACCGCTATTGAATAATTGTCTTGCTGGGACTCGTTGATTTAAAAGTAAAATCAATCTGTTGCATGCCTCTGAAGCATTCATAGCTCTACAGTAATTAAGATGATGGAAAATAAATATTTTTTTAGTGCGCGAAATTCCTATGTAATTATGCTACAATACTACCCAATACCCTAACTCTTTTAACACCACCATCTGGAATAATGGTTAATAATACATGCGAATAAGTAGAACCTGTTTCGATCTTGAACGAATGCTCGGCATCAGGGCCAGTCTTGGAATCACTAACTAAAAGCTCCCACTCATTGTTGTTAAATTCAGGAACTTTCGAATCATCGTTGACATTAATGGCCTTAAGATTGATCTTTTGAGGGAAATTACCTCTGAAATGTGCTGTATCAACTACGATATTCTTGATATTAGCCTTCGCTCCAAGCTTGATAATAACCCAATCAACATGACCTGGTTCTCTGGACCTTTTTGTTTCCCATCCGTCAGACATGTCATGACCTCTTCCTGGTAACAACAAATTATCAGCAGATCCAAAATGCTGATCAGAAACCTTGATGGCGACACCACCATTGTTTACTGAAGCCAAATCAAGAACACTGTTGATATCTTTAGGATAAATTGGAATAACTGTACCATATAATCTAAATCTGGCAATACCACCATCTGGGTACATTCTCAATCTCACATGAGTGTAGCTTTCATTTGTAATTGAGTCTCTTACAAAGAAGTGCTTCTGAGATGGTCCACATTCAACTTTGGAAATAATCGTTTCCCATTTTGATTCATCAAGACCCTGTATCTCAGAATCATTGGCCAAATTGATCGCCTCAACAGAAATATGTGGAGCATGGTTACCGTTGAAAAACGCAGTATCTACCTCACACGCAATCAACTTGGCAGAGGAGACCCCCATTTTGAAGATCACCCAGTCAGCTTCTTCAACGTTGTGTCTTCTGGTTTCCCATCCGTCATACCATGCACCCGCATGTGTGAATCTTGTAGCATCACGAATAGGGACATTTGGCTTAATCAAGTTTTCTGCAGCTGCAAACCATTCATCTGAAAATCCTAATACTTTTCCTCCTAATTTTTCACCAATAACATCAGTGTACTTTAAGACTACTTGCGACTGGAACTCTTCTTCTGATAAAATCTTAACCATTTTCAATGACAAAAAAAACTATTTCTTAGATTTCTTAACTATTTTTTATACTAACTACCGGATATATTTATCTTATATCTAATATGTGTAGATTTTTCACTGATCCACACTTTTTAATCTTTGACCTATTACACTTCTTGATAACTCGGAGCATTCCGATAACATTTGAGATAAGCTTGACTTCCTAATCAGGAATGATTGTTTAACTGTGGTGAGAATTATGATTCTGGCATTTTTGTGGCACGTAATGCTTGGCTCGGGGCTCAAGTCGTAATGCTACATTCGACCAGCGGGAGCCTCGATCGACGGTTGCGTCAACGTTGGGTAGACGCAAAACCAAAAATATGCCATTACATAATCAATTTCCAAAGTGGCCTAATTAGGATCGATATGTAAACAATACTATGAAATTTACAAATAGAATAAACATACCATTACCATTGGCCCACCTTTTTTTAAGAACAAGGTTACAATCAAGTACCAGAAAACTACGAAGTAGCTGGCGAAAAAGGGATTATTCTGTCGAATTATCACAAATTATTCACTCATTTATCAAACATCGTGTTGTTCGCCCAAGATGGAAGATTCTTTTCTGGAAGAGAATGTTTCCACTACGATAATAACACAATCGATCCACCTGCCACGGGTAGTAGCTTCGCCATTGAGATCCCAGAAATCAATACAATCACTTAACAGCTCCAGTGGAGGTTCCAATGGGTCCCCTAAGAGAAAGATGGAAGGATTACTTATGCTTCAACGGGATTACTCAAAGCTTGAAAGGCAATACACTGATTTGTTGCTTGACAATAACAACATAGTCAACGAATATAAACATTTGGAACTCGAATTAACTAGCAGGAACAGCATTATACAAGAATGTCATGGCAAAATCTTGAATTACGAAAAGGTGTTGAAATCGATTCAAAATGATTATTCAAAAAGTAGTAATATGTACGAAAAGGAAATATTCTATTACAAGGAGTTAGTAGAGGAGCTACAGTGCACAATAGGTAGACTCAGAAATGAGTTAAATATTTTGAAAGAACAAAATATTCGTGTACCAGAGTTCGAAGACAGATATAATAGATTACTAAAAGAATTCAAAGTACTCGAGAGTAATTTTGAGTTGGAGAGGAATTCTAAACTAGCCTTGATAGACCAAGTCGAATACTTAACGAAACTTAATGAAAATGAAAGAAGTAGGGAACGACAAGATCATTGTTACAATCCAGGTGATATAAGTGGAAGTCCCGAGGAATTACAACAGGAAGAGAATGAAGACGTAGATTTCGATTATGATTTCGAAGAAGATCACAGTTTAATTAATGAATTAAATAATACAGTTATGCATGACCTGACTAATGAAGATGAATCAGATCAATTGCCGCTGCTTAGCTATTTAGCAGAAGACTTGAAGAACAATCATTCTTCTCCAATAAAGGGTTATACTGATGAGCCTTTAGATATACCTCAAAACTTCCAGTTTCCTCTATCTTCTAAGCATTCAAGTACTATAACATCAAGTCGTTCTTCAAAGACAGGATTGGATTATCTTCTTTCAGCTGACCAAGTGTTAAAGAATAAGAAGAGACAATCGTTGCCTACAAGAGCAAAAACATCCCCCATATTGAATGAAGATACAGACTTTGTATTGTCTCCTTTAAAACTCGCGTCGCACAACTTATCATATTTCGAAGGAGACACTTCAATTAGTAAAACTAAGAAAAGATATTCAAATTCTAAACCACATCATTCGAGATATAATAGTCATGATATATTCCCAATTAAAGTAGAATTTGAACAAACAGATGCAAACATCAGAAGTACATCTGTTCCTGAGAACCAACATACCTCTCATATAAATATTATCGAGGAATCTCTAGAGGATGATTTACATATGAAATCCATAAGAAACAATGCATTAGATGCTTTGAATGGAGTAAGTAATTTATCTTCTAATCGAGATTCACTCGCCACTGAATGTTCGAAAACATCAAGTTTGTTATTTGATAATAATTTGACCAATGAAATGACAAAACAAGAAATTATGAAGCTCAAATTCGAATTACAATCGTTAAAATTGCATAACGAAAAATTATTATCATACATCGGCTTCGAGTTACAAAAACAGAAGAAAAATATACGACGGTTATCAAGCAGGCAATCGTTGAATAATTTGAATAAGAAAATAGAATACTCAGATGCAAAATTGATCGAGAAGTCAAGAAATATATTAATTCATAAGAAAAGAGTTCTCAGATCAGTTTCAGTAGCACCTATTATTTCTAAGAGTTATAATAATAATACTGTTGGTATTATTTCTAAAGGATTATTAAACTTCAACGATGACTTGCTACATAATGAATTGAATTTATCACCTGAAGAAAATGATGAAGATGATTATGGATTTTTGAAGCATGAAGATAAATTCGGAAAACGTATTTTTTCCAACTCATTACAAACATATTTGAATTTTAATGAAATTGATGAGACGGACATATCTGATAATTACAAACAGAAAATTGTGAAGAAATTCAAATCGCAAACTTTCTTTCCAAATTCGAATATGGCCTCTGATTACGAGGATTATAACGATACTTTAGAAGACATTACAGATAAATCGGAATGGGAGGATATTTCGAGTGAAGAACTCGTTGACAATGATACAAACAGCATATACAACAGAGTTAGATCTATAATTTTTGGAACAGAAATTTCTAAGAATTCTAGATCTAGAAATAGTGATCAATTAGTTGACGATCACTTGAAGTATAAATTTTTTACTCTTGCAATCAGCATTATTATCATTGGCTTGAAATTTTCGCATCAAAATAATACCCAATAATATATAGACACAACGTATATTTTATATGACTACATTCAAAATCATTTAGTATTTCACTATTCGTAGTAGTTGTTGCATGATTCGATTGCAAATCTTCAGCTCATGCTCAAAATTCTCAATCGAAAACTTTATCCGAAAACATTCAACCAGTAAGGGTCGTGTATGAAATCCGAAAACGGTCTATTCCCCAGAGGTTGCACAGACCAAAAGTGGAACCACTTTGCAAAATAAGTTTAATCCAGGGGATTTGGGAGATAATGTTTAAAAGATAAAAAATTTAGTGAAACTGTACTAAGTAGGCTGGTTGGAATTAAAAAATATCTAGAATGGCATTAAGAAATTATATGTATGCAAAACATCTGAAAGATATGATGAATATAAAGATAGCATTGATGATCAGAAGCTGAAACAGAATATCGTGATGTTAAGAGAGAAAAGAAAAGAGGAACGATTTAGAGAGATACAAAGAAAGAAGGTCAAACATACTATGAATAATTCTAAGTCTTGCGGTAGTGGAAGGGAATTAATTATGGAAGATGGTAGTAAGGTTTGTAGGAATTGTTCTGATTGTTCCAAAAAAACTGATAATCAAGAGAAAAAGTTGTTTGGAGATGCTTTAAGTCCTATTCAACCAAGAATATCAGTGGAATTTCCAGGTTCTCTCTCAAATGAGGATTTTGATTCTGCCAATGATCAGTTACAAAATACTCATATAAATTCTGGTTTAAATGAAATAGATTTTACGAACTCAATTAATAAATCCAGTTCTTAAAATTTGTACATCTTCTTTAATATCCTCTATGATTCATTTTTTTCAATTCTAAATATTATCTAGATAATATATCAATATTTACTACATCATTTCTTCATTACTTTAGTTTATTATGATACACAACATTCTGATTCATGAAGGTGTCCGTTTGAAACCAAAATGCAGTTATTACAACTTAATATAATATTAATATATAATACATGAATATACACAAACATGAAAAATATAGTATAACTGAAAACAATCATCTCAACATGATAATAAAAGGCTTAGAACTTGATGTTCCTTAATCATTGATTTATTTAGTACTTGATGGATTAACATCAACATTATTAGCCAATACGGCATCAACAGGAGGAGCTCTCCCAACTGATCCACTTATCAGATTATCAGACCGGGTACTGTTTTCTTCGTGAGTTGATGAGACGGCTGCTCGTAAAAAGAAGTCATCGATACCACTTATTGGTTGTTGTGGCGTATTTTGTTGAATTGGCTGAACCTGTTGATCATTTCTTGAATGCATGTCGATTTGTTGATCTGTTTCTGCTTGCTGCAAAATTTGGTGCTGTTGTATTGATCTTATATTTATTATCCTCTCATTAAAAAACGAATTCTTGAATTCCTGAAAAATTTTAACAGTCTGGGGGTATTCGTATTGATGATCATGAAAAAATCTATCAGCAAACATATATATGAATCTTTCAATATCTGATGCACCAATGTTAGGTCCACCCGAGACATCTTGTACCGTTGATATTGTAGCAGAAGGGGTATTTAGTGGCCTTCTCACATTATTTCTAGTATTTGACCTTGTGAGTCTATGGTTTTGTTGCTGCTGTTGAGATGCTTGCTGGAGATGCTGAGTTTGTGGTTGAGACTGTTGAAGATGCTGAGTTTGAGAATGAGATGGATTGATTTGCAGTTGTTGGTGTAGTCGTTGTTTTGGTTGTTGGGAGAGCTGTTGTTGGGTAACTTGAACAGCTGTATTCTGTTGTTTTCTTGCTTGCTGTTGTGTTTGACTCTGTTGTGACTGCTGTAAAGATTGCAGTTGAGCTTGTTGCAGCAGTTGTTGATTTTGCTGTTGCTGTTGGGGTTGTTGTTGCAGATTCTGCAGTTGATCATAATGTTGTTTTCTTTTTTCATAATGTGCTCTTAGTTGTTGATAATCATAGGAATTTTGATTGGCGTTTAAAATGATAGTATCCTTTTGAGGCCGACCATCATAAGGCTGAGGCTGTTGACGTGTTTGAGTCAGTTGAGCTTGATATATTTCATAATTCGAGAAATTTAGATTTGAAGAGCCGTTTGAGAAATTGAGTCCTTGTTGGGGACGGAACTGATTTCCATGAGTACTCGTGGTAGTCTGAGGATTCATTAAATCGTAAGAACTAGATTGAGCAGAAGAGACGTTGGAAAATGCATTTGAGTTCGTATTTCCTGTAGCATTAGGAGAATTACTGTTAATGCTTCCACCAGAATCACCTGCATTGTTTGAAGAGTTATTTGTAGGGGTTTCACCTGTGAAATTGGGGTCATAAACTTCATTACTTCCAGCAGAACTTCCGGATCCAGTTATAGGAGTCAATGTATTCGGATCACTATTAGTAAGTGTGTATGTCTCTATATTACCCGTCATTTTCTTCTTGTTTAATCCATGTCTTTTCTTAAATTGACTTAACCACCCATGACTAAACCCGACCAATCGTTTCGGGTCATCGACACCAAATTGATGAGCATATATTGACCAGTATTCCCTTAAAATTGGTTCATTGATTGGTTCACATCTATCCAATTTCTGCTTAACCAATAAATCCATTGCATGGTTAATCTTCTCATACTTAAATTTCACTTTCCTTCTACTATTTTTCGAGAATGCTGTACCTGCCTCACTTAGTCTTCTTCTCAAATCATCTTCATGCTTCAACCATTCACTGAAGGAAGAAGTGGATATAGATATTTCGTTTCTATATCTTTCAACCGTCTCCAGTTGTGGCCTATTCGACTGATGGTAAAAATCCAATATTTGAATTTTTTGTTCAAGTGTCGCTCTAGGAAGTTTTCCCAGCGTCATTTTAATTCTTGAGTCACTAGAAGACCAACTCGTATCTAAAAGAAAGATTTAGCTAACTTATCAAGAATAAATGACCTGTCTATTCTTGAAGTAAAGTTTTAATCTCCACTGTCTTAGGAATTCCAAAAAAAAAATTACCTAATTTCCTGATTGCGCAGTGTTAATAGATTACACGACTCCTTCTAAATAGAGGCATTACAAGAACATGGTAATCATATTGAACGTTATATAAGATATACACTAGTTATAAGAATCTGTTTTATTCACCCAATTACTAGCATAATCAATTGGAATAATTTAATATACGTTAACTAATGGGAACCAGCACCTCTGCTAACCTTTTCTAAGACAGTTTCGTAAGAAACTTCAGAGAAATCAGTACCTTGAATATCAGCAGCAACACCGTTTAAGGCTCTTCTTAAAGCATCCTTTGAAGAAGCGTAAACCATCTTAGATCTGATTGGAGCAGTATCTGGGGACCAAGTGAAAAAGATAATTTTAGATCTCTTACCTTCACCTTTACCAATTTCGTATTCAAAGTCGTAGATGGCGTATTTACATTCATTTTCTGGAAATTTGCTTAAAAAGGCATCGTAATCAGTTTCGTTAGAGGTTTCTTCAACGACAATTTCAGTCTTTGCGCTGTTTAAACCAAAGATGATGAACTTGTACTTCTTACCTAATTTCAAATCATTAAAGGCACCTAAAGATTCGTCTGCAACAGCAACACTATATCACAGTTAGTATTATTATTTTTTTTTTGGATTTTCGTTTTATTTAAACATACCCTGATCTAGACTATTGAAATATGTTAGTATTATATTCATAAATGATACTATGTGGATGGCAAATTGATGATGGCTCGATTCATCAATTAGTTTATTCAATTTAAAACATCAATAAAGAATGTTAACCATTAATTGATACTTACCATTTTGTATTTATTATATTTAAATATTTCACAATATACTGGTGTATGTTACATTTTGTTTTTCTTTTTACTTCCAACCTGGCACCATTCGGAATCTGACCCCTGAGGGAGAAGGTGTTGTTACCCGCAAGTACACTATTGTGCAACAATTATTAGTTGCGTTACTTAGAACAGAACAAATTTAAACGACATTTACTATACCAAGCCACGTAGTGTTAAACAGAGAAGAGTACAGCATTATATATAGACCATTGGATTTTGAGATATATGAGGTTATATTGTGATCTCTCAAACAAATACAGCAAAATACATCTAGCAGCGGAATAAATTAATTCTAAGAAGTCACTCGAGGACCAATTGGAATTAGGGTATATGTAGCATTCAATTGATTGTATAATTGTGTACATGATATTTTGACATATGATGAGAGATCTGTTAATATAAAGTTGACAGCAACAACTCAGAAGATTTAAAAAAGTTAGTGCATTTGATGTTTTCGCGTTTTAGCATATGTAGCTAATACATAAGAGTAAAATAGTTATAAATATTATAGCTAATATTCTTGAATTGCATCGGGAATACTATATGCACAGTTATAGGTAAACTTTTTTTATATTCAAGAAATAATTAGAATAAATTATGAACCATTGTGGTTACATTGGAAAATGTGGTGTTTTATATTTCCAGCAAACTGAATTCTAATATTTGCTTAAATCTTACAGACCTACAGACCAATAACATGTATACAAGAGTTTGTTTGACATATTTCGTTAGAAAAACTTTTATTTTTTGACACCTATATAGCATTAACTTGGAATTCTTGGTAGATCAGGTTTTATATTCGTAAAGCAGAGGTGCGCGGCGCTATCTAAAAAGGAAAAATTTTAGATAAGATTTTATATTTGTTATCCATATATATTCCTAGTTACACAACATAGTAGCAAAATATATCCATTTATAGATAGAATAAAACGTTTGACTTTTTTATGTAGTAATAGGCTTATTAATAGATGGTTAGTTCATATTAATAAACTTTTTTCTAATGAAATTATATTCCATTTTTCTCTAAAAATTTAAAAAATGTTATTTTTTATATAAATAAATTTTTATTTATCTAAAAATGTTGAACTTGAGAGTAATGAAATCATATAAAATTTAGATGTCCATATGGAAAATATAGGGACGACATAATATTCCTTGATATTAAGTCATCATTAGAAACAAAGTGTAACAATCTGCAGCAGAATAGATCAATTACTATTTATAGACAAAAGCTTCTTTAACACTAATTACTATCACGTTTGCATAATCAAAATGTAAATGGTAAGAATTAAGGGATTTCCGTGTTTGGGTAGGAATCAGATGTTAGTGTCCAACCCGAAACAGTGATTATTAAGGAATATGCCCTTATCAATCCTTATTTGAGAATTAAATTGAGGAGGTATATTACTTGGCTTAAGAATATTACTAATATGACGTCAACCAATAATATATTTTTGATTTTTGATAGATAGATAATTATTTAACTCACTTCGCTGTTAAGTTATCTCATAATATCAACCTTACTCAATTGTTTGTTCCGTTATACGTCCAGATACTATATTTGCAAATCACATTGGTAGATGACTTTTGGATATGAAATTTACTATTGTAGTAACATGATTGAGTATTGTGTAAAATTTTGAGCTACAATGTAGCAAGTGCTTTTGGTGTTGAAAGGATTCAGAGAGCTGATGAATTATTTGCCATAGTATGTATTAAAAATGGTATTTATCAACAGAATTAAAAGTTTAAAAGATTCTGGGAAATCATAGCAAGAGTTAAGCTCGTAAAATTTTAACTTTACTTAGAGGATTTAGTTAATTTGTTGGACTATATTTAATCTTCAATACTACCCTTAACCAGTTGCAATATCATTCAGCTTACTCCAATAATATGATATATATCTCTGTAAGTAGTTGTGACCTATACTTCTAATTTCTCATATTTAGTTGTAAGGAAACTGGGTTCTAATTAGGTAATTCTTATAAATCTCTGTCTTATATACCTTACTTGTAATATAAAACGTTAACTTGTTCTGTGATGGAACTTATTCACTTATTTATAACTAACTATTACTATAACTAGATCCTAATTTCCTTAGTTCTTATTCTTAAGACTCGAGGTTAAACTACTCCTATTTATAGTGTT